>KZ807001.1:579650-601709 GCA_000696205.2 Oncopeltus fasciatus
ATATATATATATAAGGTTATAAAGTAGATTAGCTTAATAATCCTGGAATTGATTCCAAACCTTTCGCAAATATATTTTACAGTATGCTTTACCCCGTGTTGTAAAGCTATGCACCCCAAGCTAAATACACACCGATTATTTGTCAGGATGTGTTTTATAATTGCTTTATAGTATTAACCTGTTACAGATTTCGAATGAGTTAAAAAATTATTAGTATTATTATTATAGTAAAGTAAAAGGAACGTTGAAAGAAAAAATAATTTTCAAAAGGACATGGGTTAAGATTAATGTTGACAATGTTCTTATTGTTTAGGCTTGAAATACATGGTCCAACAACTCTTCAACAATACAAAGGAACATTGTTTTGTTTTCAAGATTAATTCATCTTATGAAAATGAAATTTCCATCGTGACTTCGGACAAAGCGAATAGGAATGTATCACTTGCAGAATTCAATATTATAATGAATACACTCATTTAAGGTACGAAAATATTAAACAAAATAATTTAAAAAAATATTCATTTACTAAAGAAAATAATATGTCGTTACAAATGTTATAAGCAAATAAGAAGTATGTATTTTTTTTTAATGAGCATTCTTTGCATACATTTTTAGATTTCACAGCAGATATCCTGTTAACGGTATATATTTTTCGTAACTATTAACTCACTTGTCTGAAAACAGTATTATGGCTATTTATATATTACAATTCATTACATATATGTTTTCAGTATTCAATTTTCAGAATTAAGAGTGAATAAATAACCCCCCCTCCCAAATTATTTTACTATCAGTAGAATTTATGTAAGTATTGAATCTTATCATCATTATCAATAACAAAAATATCTAACCGTGTTGAACACCGCCTACAATTAAAAATAAACAGACGTAGAAGTGCAGACGTTTTGTCTCTAAATTGCGGAATGTAAAACAAACTTAGTTGGAAAAATTGATATATTTTACAAGTATGGAGTATCTACAAATATCCAAGGAAAATAGGATATGCTATATATAAATATTAATTTGCTTGTTATTTGTCCACAAAAGTGAGTTTCTAGAAATATAATTTACACTGGCCATGATAGGACATCAAATATCAAGCGACATCAAAAATCCACATGGGAGGGAATGTTTATTTTCTGCTGATTACAATATTCACGTTATTGAAGTTTCCCCAAAATGTCATGGATTTAATTAAAATCTTTCCTAGAGCTTGAATGCTAAGGAATATATATAACAAGAGAGTCGACGAAAGGTAAACACCTTTGTTAAACATATATTTATAGAAGCAAAAAAAAAAAAGTGCAGAAATTGTTTTACTTACTGAGCATAAATAAACAATTCCTTATTGCATTGACGAAAAACCGTGCGAACAAAAAATAAAAGTATATAAAAATAAGAAAAAAATAAAAAGTGGTAAACCCATTGTCAAAGAAAAAAATTTAAAGCTAGTATAGGTTGTTTGGCAACTCTATTGTCCCATCGATAGCAGGAACGTACAGACCATTTCCAAGTTTTCATCTTTCCCGGTCTCTTCCCCTACATCCGAACGTCTATCCACAAATTTCCATTTTCCAGCCATTTATTCTTCCGCGCAGTTTGTGTTATCCTTATGGCAGACAAGATGATAAATTTTCAGCAGAAAACCTGTTAATCACTCTAACGTTAGGGAAAGAAAGAAAAATACTTCACTTTTCTAAGAGGAATAGTTGAAATGCGAATCTCTAATTTAAACCTCAATAAACCGCAAACAAATTCAGAAATTAACGTGGAAGTGCAATGTATGCATAAAAGATAGTGTATGAACAGTTCATTACATATATAGTGTATGAAGGGTTCATTACATATGTGAATACATGTTATTATATCAATAATTTAAGTATTAAATATAATAATATATGTTCTAACCTATAATTAGTTTTAAAAAGGAAAGTAATTAAAAATGTAACTAGGAAGAATAATTGGACTTCAATATATTTCCCTACTTCTCGGCTAAGGCAAGCTTTAGCTTCGTAGGCCTCGTTTTTAAATTAGTCATGCACTTTTAATCCTATCTTATTTTATATAAAGCTAGTGGGCATGGAAACATTTTTTAGTTAGATTTTTGTATATAAATAAATAAAGAACTACTAATCTAAAGGGTTATTATTATTTCTACCACCAATGAATATAGAACTCTCATACCTTATATTCTCCGTCTTCATTGGATTCTGTACATCCTCTCCCGTTGGCGAGCGCTTTCGGACACTGTCCATCTTCTGGCCGAATACATACGTTCACTGTCACGGTCCGTATTCAACGTTGAATACGGACCGTGACAGTGAACGTATGTATTCGGCCAGAAGATGGACAGTGTCCGAAAGCGCTCGCCAACGGGAGAGGATGTACAGAATCCAATGAAGACGGAGAATATAAGGTATGAGAGAAAGAACTACTATTTCGCTTATTGTATATTAGGAAATTGTTCTTTACAGTTAACAAAGGGGAGCGCTAAGGAATAAAGAATGCAATGACGAGGGGCAGGTGGAGAAATCGTCTTCGATAAAGAGGAGAGAAGAAGGAAGAGAGAGAAGAAGCCCTGAAAAATTCAAGGGAATTAGTCCGGGCCATGAGAGGAGAGTTTCGCTTTATCAATGGCAAGTCGGTACAAGAGTCGGCACTAGCACTCCTCGGGGTGGGGTCAAAGGGAGCTGCAATATCCAGCGACAGAGACAAATTGGAGGACAAGAACCTGGAGAGGGCTTTGTGGAGAATCGGTTCTGGGTCAAGATGATCATTGTACTGGAGGACAATGCCTCCTACAGCTGGCAGCCAGACAGAGTAGAGAGTTCTATTTCAAATTGTATTTAAATTCCCGGCAGAGGAAAAGGCCGCCAATAGCAGCATATAGAAATTAGGTAAGTAAGAGAGAGAGAGAGAGAGAGAGGGAGAGAGAGAGAGAGAGAGAGAGAGAGAGAGAGAGATTTCTCTACTTGTACACTTAATAAAGGAACTGCGAAAAGAGTGATACTACTTATAGCTTATGACTTAATGAAATGGAGAGGGACAAAAATAAATGTCTTATTTTTATTAAAAGTCAAGAAAGAAATCAAAGAGGGAAGGTAATAGTAATAAGCTCTAGGTTAACAGGGAAGGACAACCATTGTTATTTTTTAAATATTTTATTCTTACTTTTTCTATAAAACGAAAGTAATTAAATTATTTTATAATTAAAATATTTCAAATTTATTTTCCACTAAAATCTAGTTTAATCCATTTCTAACAATAGCACTAGCATACATCGATCTCCTGAAAAAACATTAATAATAAATTAATTTTTAATGTTATTAAGGGGCATCCCAACTTCCTTAAATATTTTCCATGAGTTTTTTTTTTTTTTCAAATACCATATTTTTTGTTCATACAATACTATTTATTCAACTCCCATAAATTTCTACCCTTGCCTGAATTTAGCCTAAATGGAGGTCGTCAACCGTTTGAAAACCAGTTATGAACCAGATAACACATCAAAGACTACTTCTTTTCATTAAAATCCCGCAATATTTAACAAAAGCAATCTCACCAAGATGATGAAAAGAACAAAAAATGAAGAGATTAATGAACTCGGCCTAAAGCGATTATATCTTTTAAGCTCAAATTTAACTCCTGTAAAGGATCAAACAAATAATAATTAGGCATATTTTCGAAACATATAGAACTTAAACCAAAAATTAATCGACGGAAAAATTTTTGAATTAAATGTAATAGTTGTGTTGAAATTTAATGAATTTAATTCCGATGGTTGTTATTATTTTCAGGTTTAGGTCAATATTTAATATGAAAATAAACAAATCATGGAATTTCAAACAGTAGTTATTTCAAAATAATATAAAATATACCTCATTTATAAAGTTTTATAATTCATAATTACAATTGTGAAATATAAACGTTTATTGGCTTCTCATCCCCTTGTTATGATATCTTTAATATATTTCGTAACTAAATCATTTTGCTAGTTCTAAATATGAAAATCTAAACATTCACAAATGAATAATAAACTGTATTTGTCCATCCCTGAAATACTCGTTTCTATATAAATCACGTGGAAATTACAGGAATCGAAGTATTGTACAAAATTCACTAAGGGTTATTTTTACCTTGGATTTGGAATTCTTTGAGATTCGCCAAAATCACCCTACTACTCTAGTGTCAATACGAAAGAAGCAATTGTGCTCCCGAAAAAAAAACCAAGGGAGAAAATTTGATGACAACTGGATTTTTTTTAAATGATTAATATACTTTACTTAGGGCAAAGTAAAGATAAAAATAAAAAAGAAGATATAACATCTACAGATTTTCCTTAACAAAATTAGGCTACTTATATTACATCCAGGGCACGACCTCTGCAAACTTACTAGAACTCTCCAAGGGATGACACAATACAAATATATAGATTTTAAATAAAATAATAAATATATATTGATTGGACTTGGCAATCTAATGCACTTAAGGAAACCGTCTTTACTATTTCAATTCGTTCACACGGCTAAACGAGCTCGTTTAGAGATAGATGGATGAGAAGAGGGTGGAAGGGTTAGGGGCTGTGAGGGGGATGTAAGGAGGAACGTAAAGAATTAAGTACCATAGGCGTGAATCATAAAAACCATTGGGGCCAATTAAACTTTTATGAATAATTGCTACTAAAAAAGAAATTCAGAATTTAATTTTATGAATGATCTGTAAAATTATATTAATTAGTACCTCACATTTATGTATATTTGTATTATAAAACTGTTTAGAACAGTTTCTTCGAGATGGACTTTTTTCTAGCGTTGTTAAAACGTATTAATTGTTAAATATATTAGTGTTTATTGTAAGGTTTAGGTTCTAATTATAAGAAAATAAATACTACAGGATGTTCACGTAGGCTTCCACCGTCCTCAGACATATTTACCAATACTTTTTTCGGGTTTAACCGTGTCTTAGAGTTTTTATGTGCCAAGCTTTCGCACATCGTGTGATGGCTTCTTCAGGGCTGAATGGAGAATGAGCGGTTTTTTTTTTCTTTTTTTCTTTTTACTACTGCCTCTTTTTATTAGTAAAAGTGGAGAGCGTCGCTAGGGGAAGCCTTATATACCCCTCTTTGTTCGGACCTCGATCCCACGTGTTGGTAGAAAGAAACAGATGCAGCTTCAGCCACTCAGTTTACAGAAAACCCACACACATAGACAGAGATCTTCACGCAAACTCACATCACTACCCGGCTCAGAAGGCTCAGAAAGAAGGGGTCATAAACACCCTACTCAACAGAGCAGAGATGTTGACGGAAAAGATTCAACTACCCAGGGAAAGAAGACACTTAAGGACCGCATTTATTAAAAACGGCTATGAAAAGGAAGTTTTTGACAGGACTCTTAAAAAAAGGAATCGACGACGGAACAAGGAGGAAGGTAACAAGAAAGAATACAAAGGGCAAGCGACTGTCCCTTATGTAATAGGAACAACTGTAAAGATAGCCAGGATTCTCAGGAAGCATAATATTAGAACTACGTATACCACGGATAAGAAAATGGCAGACATTCTTCCAAATTCCAAAGACAAGTTGGGCCTGAGGGCTCCAGGGGTATATAATATTCCCTGCTCATGCGGAAATTCATACATTGGTGAGACTGGCAGAACCATCGATACCAGAAAATAGGAGCATATTGCGGACATAAAACACGGACGCACTGAAAAATCAGCTTTAGCAGAGTATTTCGCAGACACTAGCCATACAATTTGAAAACGCCTCCACTATAGATAAATAGAACAACTACTACCGAAGGACAATTAGAGAAGCTATCGAAATTGCGAAGAATGTAAAGAATATTAACATTTGAAGATGGTTATCAATTCAGTCAGAACTGGAAACCTGCTTTACTTCAGAAGAACCCAGTTAGGGGAGCTCCTACTGGCACCAGAAACATGACTAGCTGTCCCAGCGAGTTGACGTCAGAAGGCCACGCCCATTGTGAAGCAGCAGCCAATAGAATAGAAGGAGACACCCCGGGAAAAATGAGCAGCCAATGGGAAGGCAGACTTAGATCAAGGTCCAAACAAAGAAGGGTATATAAGGCCCCTGCACCTAGCGACGCTCTCTTGTAACAATGAGGGCCCCTCACCCTCCTAAAATGTAAGAAATAAATAAATAACCACATTCCTGTAAACACCTTAGAATATAAGAAATAGCATTAGGTACTTGCCTAAATCCGGTACACTGGCACAGCGTACCGCGATAGATGTAAAAAAATTAAAATAGAGACAAAAAAAAACAACAAAAAACGACGCTCTCATTCTCCATTCAGCCCTGAAGAAGCCATCACACGATGAGCGAAAGCTTGGCACCTAAAAACTTTAAGACACGGTTGATCCCGGAAAAAATATTGGTAAATAAATATTACAATTTAAAGTGACCATAGATCTTATGAAAAACCGGTAATTTTCATTAAGTGAAAATAAAAATAATTTTGAATATTTATTCTAAACCATTAGGGAAACTGAGTATGGAGTTTTTATGAAAAGCGTATTTTAGGATTGTCGCTGTCCTGCAGAGAAAAGTGTACTACTTTACTGAAAACAAACAATTGGTAGCCATTGTTTGAAACTAATCTCATTAAACGGGAGAAGATTCCATTGAGAGTGCCCTGAAAGTCCATAATCAACAGGAACTCGGATGGCTCTATGGGAATGGGGCCGGGATGGAAAATGAGGAAAACCCTTTGTCCTTAATAATTGGTAGATGGAGCTTCTTTCGCTGTCTTCAAAGAACGCATTTAATAAGGGAGTCGTCCCGTGGAAGGGAGTAAGCCTGCTCCCA
Organism: Oncopeltus fasciatus; assembly: GCA_000696205.2. Taxonomy (NCBI): domain Eukaryota; kingdom Metazoa; phylum Arthropoda; class Insecta; order Hemiptera; family Lygaeidae; genus Oncopeltus; species Oncopeltus fasciatus. Next base: position 586,486 of record KZ807001.1, read on the forward strand.
TCGGCTGGCCGACCCCTGTGTGTGCTACTGCAAGTCGCTTCGGGAATTATCCAGGAGGCAATCTATCCGTATCGTCAGAGAAACGAATAGTAGTAGCTTCAGGAATACCAAGAAAAATTACAGTTTTTTTTTAATATTTTGCTGTCACAGCTTACGTCATTGCATCCCTTATTTGTTCTTTTTTGCAAATGTACAAATTATTGAAAATAACTAAACCTATTTTATGAATTATGAAATTAATTTTTAAAAAACCTTTTAACTAACTCACCGGGTTCGAGTCCCAGCTGAGGTACTAAGTTTTTTTTCTGACTCCCATGAATTTCTTGTATAAAATTTAACGTGGGATTAAATACCACAAATAAAATCATTATTTAAATTTAGAATAGTAGTAGAGTCGGATTTGGGGTTTGTGTTGAAGCCTCATCTAAATTTGGGAAAATTTGCTCTGAGGTTTAAGCAGGAGATGCGTAAACTAAGTGAATTCCTCAATATCACACTTTCCACGTCTTGTAACCCCCCCTCCCATCAACACACACACACTTATGGAATATATCTTTCATTACTAACCAAATCTGATCAGTATCCTTACTCTTAAGTAAAAAAACAACCAATTTCAGCTTCTAGGTCAACTAATTTGTTAAGACTTTATAGTTCAGGTTAAGGCCCCTTGGTTTTTTTTTTATTTTCCGAATCTGCTGTGTAATTCCTAAGATTAACTAACTTGTAACTAAACGAATTTTTGTTGAGGTTTGAAGCTATAAACTAATTATTACGCCCTTTACATAGAGAAAAAAAAACCATTTAAAATCTTGGCATTACAAGTAATCCCCAACTACAATTGATCCGAATTTGTTCAACAATTAACTTAGCTTTCTATCTGTATGTAAAAGCCGAAATTTATGGATAAAAATTGAAAACTGTTTAGAGCATTGAAAAATATACTCATTTATGAAGATGTGCCTATAACTTTTGGTATGTAGCATGTAAAATGAGATATAATATTGAAAAAAAAAAAATTAATTTGAGAGTGAAAATCACCTAGTATTTATGTTCCATATTCGTTCGAAGTTCCCTAAAGCCTACACAACATGGCAAGATAGCTTGTTAAAGCTATAGATTTCAGCAGTTAAAATGAAGAGCTATGGTCTGGAAGGGGCCAATTAAAATTTCTTTCTTTAGATTATTAAGGACAAAGAAAAATATTTCAAAATGCCTTCAGTGGAAAATCATGGTGGCTTCAATGGTTCGACTTGGACTGTATCTATTCAGGGTACTGCCTCCAAGTCATGGCTTTAAGAAGCCTAAAAGGCTCCAGGTTCATCTAATCCAAGCGATAGACATGTGGCTCTTTGTATAGGTACGTAATTAAGTTCGTTTATGAAGTTATTTAATGAATTATAACTACAATTAGTTATCAACTTGAAATGTCTTTCTAATATTTTATTCAAGTTACCCAAATGTTTCTAAAGCCTCCTTGGATATTCATTGAGAGTGTGTACTGCAAAATTCAATTTCCCACGACAAGATATCCTTTCTGCCTGCGACATTTCTCCTAGCAGTTTGGGATGATGCAGAAGGAGATCCGACTCTTCCAGGTCGGGGACGGTGATCCTGACAAACTGGCCGACAGAAATCCGGGCTTGGGAAGAGATAGAACAGGATTGAGTGGCCGGCCAGGCCCAAAGTGGATTCACGAGTGGTCCTAAGCGGATTGTCTTCCTCTTCATTTCCATATCCTAGGAGGAGTGGCTTGTACTTCCGTCGACCCTTAAAGTCTCCGGACTTCGCAACCAGAATACAGAATGCCTTACACTACATTTTCCTTATTTTTTTTTTCCAGAAGAGGCTTAACCTCTGAAGAGCTTGAGATACATAAAATATATCCATACCTACATTTTCTCTGGAGAGGGAGAGCAAGCTGTATCAAACTTTCCGAAAATTGAGAATACCGCTGACAAATTCTGTACCTGAGAGTATATTTTTTAATTCAATCACTCCACAGTCTGTAAGATAAACTTTATACGGATACGGAATTTGTACAATATATTTGCCATATCTCATGCGCTCGTCTGTGGGTGTGTTGGTGCATTTACTTCAAGTAATTTTGATTGAAATATATTTTGACAGCTTTATACGTTTTGATTTCCTGATTTTTCATATTATATTTATTTTAAGAACGTGAGTACACGTGAACTGTTTTTTACAAACGATCAAAGGGTTACAAAATTAATAGATTTTTAAGAAATCTGTACCCATGTTGAAGTTTAGGGAGCACATCTTAATAATTTGTGAATGAAATTGGACGAGGAGAAACACAAGCGAGGGAAAACGCAGCAAAAAGGGTGATTAATTTGTATTAACTAAAAAAAAGATTTGTAATTCGAAAAAGTATTAATAAAATATATATATACCATAAGAATGGTGAAATATCGTGAGAATTATTATTACGAAGTAATATTGGTAATCTTTCAGCCTGATGGCCCAATCTTATAAAATCCAATATTTTGGAATCCTTGGCATTTGATTATTTCCTAATACTACATACACACATTTGTTTAATCGTTAATGAGTTAAATCGTTTTTAAGATAGATTTTATCTTATTCAGAATAACTCATACTTAGTGATTATCGCCAATTACTAATATTTGCCTGTTGATTTATAAATTTGTCGTGCAATCCTCTACATCCTCCTATTGATCAGATTTTGCTTTATAATTCTTCAGATTTTCTTTTTAAATTTAAAAGCGGAATGTAAATTTTCATTTAGAACTCATATTTAAGTGCAATTTCGCAGCTATTAAGATGTAAAATTAAAATTAATGTTACAGGAAAACTCCCACTCTTACTTTTTCAATTTTGCTGTATAATTCCTAGTTCGCTGTAGAATTTATTTTATCAATAAACAAATCCATGTTGCGTTTCATTAGTTAAACTATACCAAGTAATGCCCCTGATACATCGAAAAATATATTTAAATCGGCATATACTTATAGGCGATTGTTGTTAATGAATTTAACCGCCCTGAAATTAGATTTTATATAAATTGCTATAAAACAATGTATAAAAGGTGTAAAGGTTAACTTGAAACGCGGCAATTGATTAAATCTTGAGCTCAAGCTGTATTAATTAATTGAGGGGTTCTCGGTAGGTATCATTACAGCTTAAAAACTCATATCTTACATAAAACCCATTTATGTAATCATAGAGTTAACAGAAAACTCTAAATTTAATTAAGAAGACTTAAAAAGCCCATCCAACGAGAAGTTCATTTCAAGCAATCAAAAATTGACAAAAGGAATTAAAAATTATAATATGTTCCATTAAAAACAAACTTTCGTCCATAGGAGTGATCTATAGAAGACTTAGATTCCAATTTGAGTAAAATTAAACATTGATTGGTGAATAATAAGTTGTTAGTTCGAGTAAGCTATTTTGATTTTGAAATATATAAATGGAGATTCTTAGTTTATCACAGACTATATATAAAAGCTACCTCTTTTAGAGCAATAGGAAGAGAAATAGATAAGTAAAACGTCTTGCCAAAAGGCCTACCAAAATATTTGCTTTCATATAGACAAAAGCTCCTTCCAGAGGGAGCATCTCTTCTTCTGTCTCTTATAATATTTTTCAGGTGGAAAATAAGGGTTTAAGAGTAAGGGGAGGGGGGGAAGGATGGAAGAAGACAAATCAATGTGGCGGGGAGAGGAGGGAATTTCGTGAGTTCCTCAGAGGACAGGGCGCGCCTCGGGAGACAGATAGAAGAAAGTGAGAGATGGAACGGAGGACGGGGGAGATGGAGAGGAGAGGCGACGTGAGGTGGGTGCCGGATCGAGTGTTAGCCGCCTCACGCGGAACAGCGGGAATAACTCAGCCTCCCCATCACATGCCTTGACTTTCACAAACACACGGCGTCAAATGTTGTGTGCCATTGTTCTGGGCTTTTCCATCTCTTTCCAGTGACGGCTTCATCAGGACAGCAAGAACTCCTCCAGAGTGATCCACTCTCTCCTCATACAAACATTAGTAATTGCACAGCCCTCATTAAAAGAACTTTTAAGTCATATGGTTTCCAAGGATAAAAAAAAAAAAAAAAAAGGATTAATAATTTACTGTTTCTTCTTCCGGGTTGGACCGTGTCAAGTTGTTGATAGTTGCCGAGCTTTCGCACATCATGTGATGGCTTCTTCAGGGCTGAATAGAGAATGAGAGCTGTTTACTCAAACTCTGAGTAATAATATATCAATATTGCATTTGACGAAACGACCAGGCCTGTACGGGATACAATATACAACTGAAGGTTATATAATCTTCTAGGTCTGCTTTAACCTTTCCCTTAAGTTATAAAAACTGCTCTTTGGCGACCCTCCGCGTCAATGATAAATTAGAGTTACTCAGTACCAGATTTCCTCAGAGCGTCTGGCTGGTCGTAGCCTTTGCGATTCCGGTGGCTGTGAAGTGATAAGTGACAGTAATTAGCAAGTTCTTCAGAGGCCTCTTTTTAAATAAACCCATTTAATTTATTTGTCCACATTTACTAACTATTTGTAATCCTAGCACATTCCTCATATGGAAAAATTGTATTAGAACTTATTCTTCAGAAACATAATATGTTAGAATAATTTTAATAATTACGTTCTACTCAATAAACGTTTCATTAAAAGCGGGGGAAACACGTTGAGTGGAGACAGAATGTGAGATGTCACCTTGTGCTTCGAGAATCGTCTGCTTTTTTTTTTCCTCTATATCTTTACGTTTCGTGTTCGTTTTCGTCTAGGGTTCCTAGGGCGATACCTTGCCAACTATCCACGACTATACACTGAAGAAATAGTCCTTATCAAGGAGACTATATAAGTCTCATTCTTAGAGAGTAAACTGAACAGGATTTCTCTGTGTTTCTCCGAGGCAGACGAATATATCTTCTTTCTAGAATCTTATATGCATGCCTCAGCTTTCCCTGAAGTAATAAAAGTTGCTCAATGGCGGTCCCCCGAGTCAATGATAAATTAGAGTTAATCAGTGTCAAATTCCTTGTCAGATCGAGTGTTTCAGAGCGTCGGGCTGGTCGTAGTCTTTGCAATGTCGGTGGCATTAAGTGAAAGTTTTTTAGAGGCCTCTTTTTAAATAAACCCATTTAATTTAATTGTCCATGTTTGCTTATTAGCTGTAAGTAATTTATCTTTTCTATTTATTTATTAGTTAGTAAAGGCAGTAGGTTCGATTATTGTCTAATTGGTAGGTATATTTATTTGTTATAATAACTTAACTTTCATTTATCTTTGTTATTGACCCATGACAATATAGTGTATCAGAATGAGAGGTGGGGGGTTATATTTTAGCTTTAACAGAAATAAAGGGAGAAGGGATTGATATCAGGCGCCCAGGATTCCCCGAAAGGTTTATATCAATGCCACTTCAAGTAAAAAACAAAATTCTCTACTCCAATGTTTCGTTCATTAAAATTCCACGAAGTTACATTTTCAACGAATTTCAAATCTGTATTTTCAGCAATACTTTTGGTAATTAAGATAATATAAAACAGTCCTTAAGGAAGTTATTAAATTTATTAAGTAATCAAATTAAATTACTAAACGTTATTTTTTACGGTGAATTTAATTTAATGGGGAAGGAAAATAAACAACTCTGCACGTGAAATTTTTTGTAAAATACTGATCTTACTTGGGGGTTTTGACTCGGAGTAAAGTGCGGGGACTTCGAAAGATTATATAATCGGCCTCGGTGGTGTAGAGATCAGCATGCCTGCCCGGAAAGTAGGAGACGCGGGTTCGATCCCCCCGGCTGAGATAGTTTCAATACGGGAACAAAGATCAATCATAGGCTCTTTACTAATATTGGTAATATCCTTAATGTCTTCGAAAAGTAAAACAAACAAAAATTGAGAGAAATTATGAGGGTAAAAATGTAATTTTTCAAACAAAATTGTTTTTTTCTAAAACAATAAACCAAAAGCCATCCTTAATGGAAGAGTAAGTTGAACAGTATTCAAAAGCAATAACTAAGAGCTGAGTAATTTGAACAACATTCAAAATCCATAACTAAGAGCTCAATAATTTGAACAACATTCCAAAGAAAAAATACATTAAACAATTAAAACTCAAGTTAAATACAAGTAATTCTGAAAAAAATTTCCAACATTATTTTAAACATTGTATAGAAAATAATGATCACTAAAACCATTCAAAATGATATATTTCTTATTTTGCTCATTTTGTGTGTTTCCTCCCATCACTGAATCTCATAAAGCTGCTCAATATTGAATTTTTAAAAAATAATGTAAGGAAATATGGATTTAATATTCTGGTAAATCAGTTATCCTTTAGAAAAGTTACTTTCGATTCCCTATTGGCTATTCGAGAGAAGTAATTTGTTTAATAGATAAAAGGGTTTAAAAGCAATTTCCTTCTCCGGATTAGCAATGAAAATCAACCAAGTTACAACCAAGATATAATATATCTTTTCCGATGGTTTATTAAACCATTAAATCTTTTCAAGTATGATTAGATTTCCATTGCTTATTCATAAATAATAAAATTCCGTATTTTAATGACTATTTATAAGATTTTTTTTTTTAAATAAAGTTTCAATACAAGAAGCATAACTCGCTATAATAGACATACCGATTAGTATAAACTCTATTGTAGAAGAGAGCATAAATATAATACTCAGACAAGAAGTATTTTATTTTATTTGTGTCATAAAATATTCAAAAATTTTCTCACATTAAAATTCCCCATAAGGTAAGTTGAGTAAATAAAAGTTAAAATATTGAAAATCAAGTTTGCTAGATCCAGATATTGCTCGTGTAATTGTTTTAAATATTGTAACAGTACATTAGCCGAAACAGAAAAATTAAAATAGATTTATTTTTTCAGGTTTCACTATTTATGTAATGAAAACTGTGAATTAACATTGTATTCTTAATCAGTAAAATGACAAAACTATATTATATACGCTGCACATTTTCTCTGATATATTTCAGTAAATATTTTATTTAATGATTCCAGACATCAATGACATTTTTTTGGATTCGTGTATTTTCTAAAAGTAAACTTTTAACATTTAAGAAAAATTGATGAATTAAAGGAATCTATTTACTAGTATCTACGTATTTCGTTTTCTGGAAATCTACCATAAAATTTTAAACAATTAATGCGAGGGAATAGAATAAAAAATCTATCTGTCCCAGCACGAATGCTACCATTACACAACCAGGACAAGACAGATGACTATCGCATACTAGCGAGAGTCTAAACTTCCGAGAAAGACAAATACATCGTCTTATGCTGGAAGGAGCTGATATTGTCTAGCTATTTATCGACTCTCGTTATTTATTTTTTATTTTCATTTATAAATATTAATTTTGTTGTAGTTTATTATCCCACGTAAATTATAAACAATTAATGCGAGGGAATAGAATAAAAAAATCTATCTGTCCCAGCCAGGGATCGAACCTGGATCTCTTGCTTTCCGGTCAGGAATTCTACCATTATACGAATGCAACCATTACTACCATTAGTGTAATTGTAGCATTCGTGTCCGGAAAGCAGGAGATCCAGGTTTGAGTCCTGGCTGGGATAGATAGATTTTTTTATTCTATTCCCTCGCACTAATTGTTTAAAATTTACGTGGGACAATAAACCAAAACTAAATTTATATTTATATACCATAAAATATTTTGTTGCTACAAACTTAACCAAATTTTAACCCCCCCCCCCCCCCAAAAAAAATCAACATAAAACATATTACTTAAAAGTAGTAAGAGTAGTTTAATGCTGTAAACACGACCCTATTTGGTGCTTGATGAAGATGTTATAAGATCAAGGTTTAAATATTTAAATTTTAAGTGTGTATTTTAATGACCTTATATTTCATCGTCCAAAGATAATTCTTTTTCGAATTCGTGAGGGTTTTTCATCATGTCCCGGGGTTCAAGTCCCCACAATTGCAGAAAGTATTACTTATTGGAGAAGTTTTACTTCCACGGCCAACTGAAGCAGACCTTGGAAGCTTGCCGTAGATATAGTATGTGGATCATAGCCTATCTGGGAATCACTACATTGGCAATGGGGATATAGGCGCTAAGTCAGCAATTGTAAGTATAACTCCACTAAATTAGCAATGATAATGGAATTCGACTCATAATCCTTTATTCTGCAAGAATTTAAGCCAAATAAAATTCTGTTTAAAGTTACTATAATTTAAAGTGACGAAATGCTACTTATAGCTTGATATAAGCCATGGAGAGATAAAAAGTGATTCCAAACATTCTACTTTGAAATACACTAATTCTAGCTAATCCTAAAGAATGTAGCAATTAAAGTTGTTCACAATTTTTTTTTTTTTTTAATATAATGTGCTATTGAATTTTTTTTTTTTTTTTTTTTTTACAGTTAAGGCCAAGTAAAAGCTCGACCCATAAGGTTTGTCAAAACAATCTGACGAAATGTAGAGGTCTACATACATAAATTATTGCTTTAATCTCAAGTTTGTCATTATTAATCGGAAGCCGAAAACACCTTCCCCATATATTAAAAGGCGAAAGTTGCACTTTAACTGCTCAATTACGTCGTGATGATAAGAATTTCGCAGCCAGTACATTCCAGTACCCCTTCACAACTAGTGGGTTTGAGCTTCAGTTGTGTGCATTAATTCCCTCGGAATAGTGTGTCCTGCCGATACCCTTCGCCATGGCCTTCCCACTGGATTACTTCAAGCTACTCCAAGTCCCATCACCCGTCTCCACTTAACTGATTGGATTTCCCTTTCCCTTAACCAACTTTCCTCCAAGTCCATCTTTTCACTTTATCAGAGAAATAGTCCTCTTTCGGGGGGAAAAAACAAACAAAAAAAAACAACTAAATATCACACGAATTTTTAAAGAAATTAGAGAGAGAAGAATAAATTTTTAATAACTTATTGTAAATAATATGGATAAAATGCAATTTTTCAACATTTATGTTCTAAAACATTGTTATTAAAATATACATTGAGAAAATATATTAAATTAATGAATCTTACTCTGAGGGTTAAGTAGCCTCTTCTATTTCTAAAATATAGGAACCGTTCTTTGAGTTCATTTTTTGCAGGAATGGAGTGGGAGGGAGTGTTTAAAGAAAGAAAAATTATTGGTTATTGCAATGTTATGTTATTAATAACATTAATTAATGTTACAAAAGAATTAACAGCAAAGAATTATGATTTATTCTCCATAAGGTTTTTCGGAAAAATAAAATCAACTTTTTCGATGTAATTTAAAGGGATAAGCATTCTAATTGCCCCTAAGAACCCATGCAGCACAGATTTTCAATCCTTACGATTCCCAAACAAACATTCCCTCTGTTCTATATTTCATAACACAGTAACGGGACATTTAAGTAACGTCAGAGTAACGCATATAAAGACAAGGAAATAGTGGAGAAAGAGGGAAAATGTTTGAGGAGGAGAAAGGGATAGAGAGTGTAAGAAGGGACGTGAGAGTAAGGCTGATGAAAGAAGATTGAGAGAGAAAACAAAGAATATATGATAAAAAGAGAAGAATGGAGGAATAAGGTTGAAGGGAAAGACACAGAGAGAGAGAGAGAAAGGGGAGAAAGAGGGTGAGAGATGAGGTAAAATTAGTTTAGAGACGGGAGAAAGAGGTAAAATGTTTGAGGAGGAGAAAGGGATAGAGAGTGTAAGAAGGGACGTGAGAGTAAGGCTGATGAAATAAGATTGAGAGAGAAAACAAAGAATATATGATAAAAAGAGGGGAATGGAGGAATAAGGTTGAAGGGAAAGACAGAGAGAGAGAGGGAGAGAGAGAGAGAGAGGGGGGGGGGTAGAAAGAGGGTGAGAGATGAGGTAAAATTAGTTTAGAGACGGGAGGCATTACTCAGCTAACCGCATTAAGTCCTTGTCCTTTTGGATCCATTAGGAAGGGGAGAGTCCCCAGGATTGGAAGGCCACGAGGCGCGAGTTCCCATACTTACCTGTTGCCCGAGTTCAGTGCCAACCAGAGACTTCCACCCCTATGGGAATTGTACTTTTCTTTAAATCTGATGTCATTGGTCAGAAATCATACGTTTTTCATAATATTTTCTTTATAAAAAAAAAAGCATTATTAGAACTTTTAATTTAAAACACTTTTCTGCAGTAAAAATGGTGGAAATAAGATAAAACGAAAAATGCTCAAATCAAGAACAATTTTACTAATTAAAAAGGAATACTAAGATCTCGCTCAGTTTTTAACAAAATCTACAGGTACATTCTAGAAGAAATTCACTAATTCACGCACATCTCGTATCTAATGAGTTGACTAACAAATTTCCGTGTGAAATGAATAAAAATTATTGAAAATACTATAACATTGCACATTTCTCAACAAATTAGCAATATTACAGGCCCTTGCAAATGAAGAGGTCGTCAATTATGAAATTTTATATAAAACCATATCAGACATAAATATTCTTAACAAATATTCGCCTTATACAAATATTTTATATTAAATATCTTTATATGCAATTAGTTACCTAACACAATTAGAAAGCTACGAATGAAATGAAATTAAATAATCCTCAGACTCCCCTTCTCCTCCATACAAAACATCTTTTTAATGATTAAATGGTGAAGATAAAGCAAAATCGAAGGGGGAAAAAAAAAATTATCTTGCTATTCAAAATGACATCTGCACTAGGAATAATATTTTATACACTTAATATAACCCCCCGCCCCCCAGAGGTGATAGCTTACGATCCTTTGAAATTAGATACATCGTCGAAACAAATAAACCCAAATTTCATCAAATTGGTTCAACCGTTTCCAACAACATTCATTTACAACGTGCGTTATTCGATTTTCGGATTCAGCTGTAACAGGAAACATTAAGAATCTTAACAATTTTTAGTGCAAGGGAACAAAATAAAAAAACTAGCTTTCCCAGCCAGGACACGAACCTGGATCTCCGGCTATCTGGGCCGGTGCATTTACCATTTGCTACCAGGACAAGTCTGATAAGTTATTAAATTGCCCGCACTAGTGTCGAGAGTTTAACTTCCGAGGCCGACGAATACAACGTCTTATGCTCTGAGGAGCTGACATTGTCAAGCTGTTTAAATGACTCTCGTTATTTACATTTAAATTTTAATATTATAAATTTTTTTGTGGTAATTAACCCCACGTAAATTTAAACAAATTTTAGTGCAAGGGAACAGAATAAAAAGGTTCTGGCTGGGACAGTTAGATTTTTATTCTGTTCCCTTGCATTAAAAATTGTTAATATTTACGTGGAATTAAATACCACGAAAAAAAAATTTATAAAATTAAGAATCTTTTTTTGATCTTCAAAGTTAAGGGAGAAAAAGATTCTTCGTAATAGTAGAGACTGGATATATACATTTATATGCAACTTATTTCTCAGTACTCCCAAAGCCGCATACTATCTAGAATTGGATATCTTCACTTACTTACTGACTGGGATCAGACCGTTCTGAGACGTCAAAGGAATCACTGTCACATAATTACTCACTCACTGGAAGTTCTACATATAGATAACGACATCGACCTAGAAGGAGTTTCCCCAGCCTTCCTGCCCCATCTAGCTACAAGTTTCTGGAAGGGAGGAAGTCAGATCAGTCTTCAATAGAGTTCATTCCCATCATATTTCCTCTTCAAGAGTAGAAGAACCCCTTGAAGGTGTTCATTCATTTCTGATGCACAGCAAGTGAAGTCAAGAGATCCTGTGGCTGGTCTTTTCACTGTACGCGGGAGGTAATAACGCTTAATACTTAATTCAGAAGGTCATGACGATTTCAGCCATCTCGATATTTTCTTAGAGCTTTAAAAATAGCTCACATGTATTTTTTTTCATTGAATGCGCTAAAAAACAATTTTTTTTATACTCATTATTGAAATTTTTCGAAATGCCTTTAATAAATCAGTTTTTATAAAATATTTTCTCAGTCGATAATACTCAAATATTATGTGAGACTTAAACAAAGTATATTGGCAACTGTCATTTAAAAAAAAAACAACAATGAAGAATTTTTGTTTAATGAACTGAAAAAATTCGAAAAGGAATCAGGTCGCTTTGATTATTTGACTTAAAGCAACTGCTATGAGTGAAGGTCCTTTCCATGCTTCTTGTCCAAGCTGCAATTTTTAAAATGAAGGAATGCAAAAAAAAAGCTGTCAGCTCTGAGAAACGAGAGAAATAAAAAAGTTATCTTAGAAGCCCCACGGCCACCTCTCACCCCAGGGTAGGTCATGTAAGTCATTAAGACTTAGCGTTGGGAGGAGAGGGTATGTGGGTCCTCAACACTCCATGTTACCTTCACATATTACTTAATATACTATTAGTAAAAAATAATAATAATATAAATAAAAACTTCTCTAAATTTAAAGTTATGGCACTATTTAAAGAAAAATAAGTTAAGAAGATAAATTTTATAACATTAAATTGAATACATAATTCATTAAGTATATTATAACAACTCTATTGAAAACGAAGACATTACAATTATTTAATATCTTTTACCGAACAGCCCTCCTTATCTAGTTTCAACCTTTAACAAATTTAACTAACGATATGCATCATTAAATTTAATACCGCATTTAGTTTTCCTATTTTAAAAAGAAAGGGGCGAGACCAATCATTGTAGCTGCACTACATATATATTTCTTATTTTTTATTAATAATTTTTTCACAACGAAATTTATATTAAAGACATAAATGAATTTTAAATTTGATTCACCGATAAATCCCCTCCCACTTCTTTAGCTAGTCAAAAACTCAAACACAATATTTAACACATAGAGATTATAAGATTTTAAAAATTAAAGATGGCAAATAACGAACTGAGTAAAAAAAAAGACTACTTACATACATATTAAACAGATAGTATTTTTAAATTCTCCCAATCCTTCAATTATCATTTACTCTTAAGAGTTATTCATAACATAGAAGAAAGAGAATCACATTATTATTTTTAATCTATTTTATTATACATCACTTTGTAACGACTCTACTCTTCAACAAAACATAACCATTCTCTTGCTTACAGGAAGGTTACGCCTGGGAATTGCTAACCTCGACAGTGTTGCCAGTTGATCTTAATTTAATCAAGCCTTAATTATTTTACCAGCAAAACTTAACCAACGACTACCCTCCGATTATATAGCATTTTCTTTCTATTAATATTTTAGCATCTAGCAGTGAATATAGTTATTTTTTGATTATTAATGCTTTCTTTTCAAATATTTTATTAAAATTAATTATATTTATAGTCAGTTTAATTATTTATTTTATCTTCTGCATTCTTTAATACTTTTTCAATAGCAACCCAAAATGTAGGAAACTAAGATGAACTATTAGTATTTTTTTTTTATTAGCGTTCGGTCAGGGGTGATCCAAAAAATCCAATTTAAAATATTAAAAAATTATTATCTGACGACATATCGGTTCAGGGCTATCATGAAGATGGCTTACAATGTAAACCGACATGTAGTGTACCCTGGTTCTCATGCTCTCATGAACATTTAATCCAGGTTACACGACATCCCTTCACGCCTTTACGATAGCCCTGAAGAATGGCTTACAATGTGAGCCGAAACGGCGGCAGAAAATCAAAAAATTACAAATCTTTTAAATTGTATTTTTCGGATACAAAAAATCATCCACTAATAATCATTACGGCGACAAAGTCTCCACTTGGGATGAACTACTTATTTTCATTCATTAATGTCAAATTCAAAATTAAAAAAGTTCTTAATATTACATTTTCTTTGATATTATTCTTACTATAAAAAGTAATTTTTAAGCACATGTAATATAAGTGGGGTCGATGGGCCCTTTCTTCCTGCACGGTGATGACCATTTATTTATTTAATTGTTAATTTTATTTTTTTATTTTATTTTATTTTTTTTTTANTTTAATTTATTGTACATATCTGTCATCAAATTGCAAGATATTAAGTAAGAGAATCTAGAAAATAAGGATTTATTATTAAAAAAAATTTTGGTTTAAGTATACTAACTCAATTCAAAATAGTCTATAAATAAAGAACTATAACACCCCAAATTTATCTTACATTAATAAATGTTGTACAATTATAATATTTAACTCCACTCTCACAGAAAAGGCTCCCACCTAGAGTCAAATAACCCTTGTAGATTATAAATCGATTAGAAAGCGAATAAAACTGTAGGTCAGCCGAGAAGACTATCAAGTTCTCAAGTTTGACGGTTTTGATGGTCATTTTCAAGGATAATGCGTTAGCTCAGAGAGATAAAGTACCCTCCCAAGGAGTCCTTCCTTCAATTACAAAAGTTAAATGGCCAGCTACGGCTAAGTTTGCTAATCACTATAATTTCTAAGGGCCTAAACCATTTTCCTGAGGGGTTGAGAGGGGGGGGTGGGAGGGCAATTCAACCCCAACGATAATCCGGAGTATCAAAAAGAAACCTCCGGTAATATTATTTTATTTAATTAGAGCTTCAAAATTCATGTTTAATTAATTTAAATATCACAGATATAAAAAAAAAAAAAAAATCTGTTTGAAACATAAAATAGATTTTCTTTCGTACTACTTGTTTCTTTTAAGGGTTCTTTGGGAGAGGGAAGGTCAATGATTTTTAGCTTTCTACAAAAACAATAAGTCGTGCACAGTAATTGGGAAGAGAACCAATCACGACTCAAGAGAAATGGAGGCTGAGATTAACGAGAAGGAATGACGTCAACCAATATTAATAATTTTCACAGAGCGGAAAAGTCAACACTCAAGATACAAGTTAATTGCTTATTTTTGTAAAATCAGTGGAAATTTTAGTTTCACTATTCATATTGCAAGGAAAACATTATGTTTGGACAAATAATCAATTTCGATACATATATATAAAGTTGTTATATGGCTGTAGGGTATTGAAGATTGCGGTGTATCTATTTACTTTATTTATCACAAACTATATCATAAGCAAAGCTATTCTTTTTTGTACCTTCATCAGGAATTGCCCAATAATATAGGTAATTGGCATATGATGTGTGGCAAATTCGAAGGAAACATATGTGAGGAAAAGTAAGGATTTATTTATTTATTTGGTTGTTACATTCTGTAAGTAAATTTAACATTTTGCAATTGCTCCATTGTCGTTCGATGGCTGGGTTTGGCATTGACATGAGGGAGAGAACGGCCAGAAAGAGTTTAAAACAGATAAAAAATAAATTAATAATATA
>KZ807001.1:605090-617311 GCA_000696205.2 Oncopeltus fasciatus
ACTAGGCCCGGATAGCAAGAGATCCAGGTTCGATTCCTGGCGAGGACGGATAGATTTTTTTATTCTGTTCCCTCTCATGAATTAATTATAATTTACGTGGGATAAAAAAAACCACAAATAAAAATATTTAAAAATTTAAAAATTCAGATTTTAGATAGTTTCTCTCATAACCTTTACTACCTTATCTCATCAATAATTTATATATGTGCTTACGCACACACATATTAATCTTATATGTTTTATTTTATAAAATAACTATATGTTTACAAAATATGTCTTTAATTTCTAGGCTGCAAAAGCTAAAAATAAGAAAAAGTAAAATCCTTTTGTTTCAAAATCGGCAGACATTTCTAATAATTATAAGTTAATAATGACATTATAGTTATAATAAAAAATTTTGACCTCTACACAACTCAGAAAGTTCATTTAAAATTTTTACAACGTAAGGTTTGAAACACAGATTTGCTGGCTGGTTGAAAGGGATGTTAGCATCCGCACACATTGACCATTTACTAATTCCCTGGTATACTTGGTATAGTGCTGTATAAGAATTGGGAAAAGTGGGTCTATTTGACTTCAAAAAAATAAAAACACTTTGAGTGATTGTGGACAATAGAGCTGAAGAATGGAAAAGGAAAGAGGAGAAACAAATTCTCATGTATAGGAAGTACATGAAGTTGCACTTATCCGAGGAAGAAGTTAATTCTGAAGGTGATTATGAAGTGGCTGAATGGCTGGCATATTGTGGTAAGGTCATTAAATTTCGGAATAATCCTCTTGTGAGAACGATATTCCGCATAAATGTAAATGAAGGAAAAGATGTACCGGGACGATGCAAGCCTAACGACCATTGGTTCGGTAACAGAGTCTTGATGACCTCGCTGCACCAAACTCTCCTGGACTGCGACAGAAGGCACAGAAATCCGGCGTCTTCTTGAAAGATACAGTCCTGGATCGGAGCAGACCTCCAAAGATTAAACTAGAGTGACTTAGAACTGATGAGTTGAGAGACAAGATGTCTTCTTAAAGATGAGATTAATGTGGCCGATTTCACATCCCAGGAACTAGCACATAAATCTTGGGTAGGTATTAGCTATGACTGTCTTATTTTTTAACAAAGAAAAACTGAAATATAATACTAAATACCGTCATAAAGAGGAAGATTCAGCCGTTATTGTGGTTTCTTTTGTGTTGACCCAAGACTAGTTTCTATTTATAAAATAAATAAAATATATATATTTCAAATATTTAGTATCAAATTAAGTTATATTAACTATAAGTAAAAGATGTCACGATATAGATTATGTGATACTTGTTTCTGCAACCTTAATAAACTTTCTTTCATAATAATTACAGTTTTTGAAAAAAAAAAAAAAAAAATGAAAAAATAAATAAGACATACCAGCGCGCCCCCTACTAGAAACCAAACAAATCTTCTTAAAATTTTCCAAAATGGACAATCATTATAATCACGAAGTCATATTTTTCAAGAGAAACTGCATTGGAAACTTGAAATTTTAATTGCAAAGTCCACTTTTTGCTTGATGGTCTCTCACTGTTCCTTGTGGGAAGAGGTTGTGAAGGAAAGAAGCGGACGTAGGAGACGTCGTAAAGGGCTTCAAGCTGGCCTTCAGAAGGGCGATAAATCAAAGGTCTTAACATCGCGGTGCTCTAAAGAGAAGAAAGAGACGTGGAGAAAGGGAAGCTGCTCTCCCTTCCCGACATCAGAAAGCACTAGGAGTACGCACACTTTCTCAACCTACTTCAATCCACCGGCAGCAACCATCGACATACTGGACTGTTATTCTTGTAGAGTTTGCTTGCCAGACTTACGTCCTAGGGATCTCTGTAGCTCTGCATCAAAATTACCTGATCACCAATCATCTGACTATAAGTGGTTCGGTGACTGGGGGTTGATTGATCTTTGAGGTTCGGAATATGCCATACGTGGTGCGTACTCCAAACGGAATCGAATGAATTTTACACATACACATATATGCACGAAGAATGAATGCTACATATACATGTATATAGAGTCGAGAAAAAATAAATTTCGTTTATGTCCCTTATCTCTAATGTAATCCTTATTCTGTTAAATCAGCATGTGAAAATCCAAAAGACATTCCGTCTATCATAAAGGTAGTTTTATTCATCCCTTCAGTTCAATTCATACTCTTTGGAGAGCAATAACTATTTATTTATTTATTGGTCATTTTGTCACATTTTGGTCATCAACTTTCAAAAAATTTACTTATTTTAGTATGAAAGTGCACATCGAAAATACTGTGTTTATGGAGATAAAACAATCAGCACCAGAATCGGTTCGCTTGTTTTCGTTCAGCTAATTTTGATGTAAATGATGAACCTCGCTCCGGCAGGCCAATGGTTAAAAAAGTTATCAAAATTATTTTTTTTAAATAGAGGGTGATCGATAAATTTCAATTCGCAACATCGCTTAGGAGCTAAGCTCTGACCCAAAGTATTTTTGTAATATTATCATAATAATGATTATCAAAAGAACTTTGGGTTCCATATCATTTAAAATGATTCGCTGCTGAATGGAAATTGTTTCGAAACGAGTTATGAAAACATTGTCGGTTGAATCCTGGAGAGGTTCAATGGTTTTAACCGTGACTAAGCTTGGATAAACGCTAGGGAAAGGGATGCTGAGTGTTTGGTGGGATTGGAAAGGAATCATTCATTCCTCCCAGAACCACCTGAATCTGGTCAAACTTCATTGACTCGACTCTCTTTTGTCACCAACATATGCGATAGAAGCAGGCGATTAAAAAAAACTCCCTTAATTATGTAAAACTGGGATCAATAGAGACCACTGCAATTCACTTGCCTCAACTGCCTCAGTTTTCCGCCCAGGATTCACAGAACTTCTCAGAGCAGTAAAAATGGTTTTAACTGGATAGTGGCAACAGGTCATCCATCAAACAGTACATATATCATAGATCAGAGTTTGAATTTTAAATAATGAATAATCCTTTAAAATCTGTAGAACGTCTAGCAGTATTAGAGTACCCCATTGCACACACTTAAGCCGAATTAATTAATTTAACTGGTTACAAGGTTACAAAAATTGTATAAATTTAATTTAGACATCCCCCCCCCCCCAAAAAAAATATGATTATTTATTTATTACAAAATTGAAAGACACACTCCAAATAAGCTTAGGAATCTGGAGTGGGGTGGCCTAAAGTGAGGAGTGGACGGAAGGGGCACAGAATGCAAATGCTGCTTGTGTAGGAAGGGAAGGCAATATGGCTATTATAATGGAGGAATGTTTACAAGAGGGTCAGCTTAATTAAAAGGCGGAGACGGAGGGGGCGGGTAATAGTGTAGCCAAGGAGAGGGGAAGGGGTAATACGGATTTCTGAGGTCACAGTAATCCTAGCCAGCAGACAAAATGGCGCTTCCCTTCCCACCACCTGTTCCCCGTACCCTCCACTACTTATGTGTGCATGTGTTCTAGGGACGGTCCTACAGTATCCTCACTCAGTATTTACACAGCGTGGAATAACTTTTGCAGGAATTACCATATGAATAAGCATACAGGTCCAGTTTGTTTTAGGGCTAATTACTTAAAATCTTCTCAACAATCGCATCATTAATTATTTGCCACCCCACAGGAAGTTAATTTTACAGAGCATCAACAGGCTTGCGTGATATGAATGACTCAGTCATGATTTAGTTAGTGTTGAGCAGTAGTCTCCCACTAGCACCCTATTTGCCCGATAATCGTCTGAAATTTAGATGGAAACGTTACAAAAAATAAACACTTTTTTGGCTACAAATTAGTTTTTAATTCTTCAGCTGTCAAGACCGAATTCCTGACAATCCTCTCCACAGAATAACTTTTTTTTTTCATTATATAACTAACTTTCTATAATAATACGCAAACATAGCCATGGCGCATGCATATTCTGAGAATGAACTACTACATTAGTAAGTGTATGTTAATCTCTTGTTGCCTTATTTTTTTTCCCGAGAGAAAGTTTGAAAAGAAGGGGGCTTAGCTAATGTGGGTTTAGTGTAAGTTGTCTAAGTCTCTCTGTGCAGAAAGTGGAACACATCCAGTCCCGTGCTCCACAGATTACCCACACCGTGTAATCCTAAGTACTTTCAATGGAATATACAAATAGAAAATGAAGGAAAAAAAAAATTCCCTTTTGATTTATTTGCATCTCCAACTCTGCCAAAAAGACTGAGGATTTATAGCGGCACGTTTTATAGCCTTCACTTTGTCTAGTGACCTTCCCCAAAGCTCTAAGGTTAATTAAGTCAGACCGCATCAAAGGCCAAGTCGGACTCTTGCCCCTAGGGAAGTTGCTGGTGGTTTGTGACGGCCTCCTGCGGGGTGGTGGTGGTGGGGGGAGGAGGGCGAATCTTCAGAGACAAAGTGGAGGTCGGAGTGGGGGAAGGGGGAGGTTTAGCATTCGAGAGGTCTCCCAAAGGACTCTGTAACGATCAGGCGTTTAAATCTATTTATTGCATTATGTCCTTAGAGTCTCTTCTGCTTCTTATAATTTACCCTTAGTCTCATTCTCTTCCCTTTTATATTCCTCTGAGTTGCTTCCTTCTTCTATTCAAGCCGTTGTGTCTCTTTGACCATGTCCTTCAAAATAAATGGAATTTCCTTCTGCAGTAATAGTATATATTACCCACGAGAATAATCTAAATAAGCTTAAATAAAGATTAACACAATACAATTGTTCAATGGAGTTTCTGCAAGAAAAGAGTGCCAATCCATAAACTTGGATGTTACTTCGGTGTGAAAAAATAATTCGGGCGAACAAACTTATCCAGTAATAAGCACATTTTACGGTTCAAAAGGAATAAAATTCCTTTACGCCGGAGGTACGTAATCCAAGCAGATTTCCAATGCACGTTTAAAGTGGATATAAATAAGAGTAACTGAGGAAATAAAATAATTGAAAATAATAAATAAATAATGGAAATAATTCGGAGAGAAAAAACGGGCTAAATGACCTTTAGGCTTTGCTCTTGACGGGCTTGGGAGAGAGGGAAAAGTGCTCACCCATACTTCACTTTCGTAAATTTCTTAAAAATTTTCTATAAAAAGAAAAAACTACTGGAAGTTCAGAGGCTATATTTCCATAGCAACTGAACTTTCAGATTTAAACTGAATGAAACTCCCGATTTCAAAATATAATACAATAATACAATTTAAAAAAATGAAATAATTAAATTGTTAACAAAATATAAAATAACATAAATATGTGTGAGTATAATTAACATAGATAAGTGTGTGTATAATTCTTATTTAAGTCCTAATTCACACAATATAGGCTTTAAAATTCTTCAGAAAATGATTAGGAAAACTGTTACCTTGTTTTAATTTTTATCAAACTGTGATTAGTCGAAAGTAAGTGTAAATGAATGGGAGAGGCATATAGTGAAACCTTGACTAATGATGAAAAAAAAAATATGACAAACACTCCTATTCGAGACAAGGAAAAAAACTTGAAGGGTGAATGAAGTGGACATGGAGTGTGTGTTTGGCTGTGACAGGTTGTTTTAGCCCTATTATCAGTCCCATATAAGTGGCAATAACACCTCTCGAAAAATCACCAATCAAATATGTCGGAAGGCTAAGTGCTACCAGAATGAAATTTATAAGAAACTAATCTTCATATGTCTCCAACAAAATTTCAATTACCAGGTATGCAAGTTTAAAATGTCGTTTATTTCTTAAAATATATACACAGTAATTTAAAAAAAAGTATAATATATTTTATTCAAAGTACTGGCCCTCGCTTTCTACACATTTTGTCCATCTCTCGGGCAATATATGGATACCATTCCAAAAGAATGCTTCATCTTTATTTGAAATCCATTCATCGAGCCATTTTCGTACGTTTTCGAAATTGTTGAAGTGTTGCTCCGCCAATGAGTGTCCCATCGATGAGAAGAGGTGATAATCAGAAGGCGCCAGGTCAGGTGAATACGGCGGGGGGGGGAGGAGGTCCCAACCAAGCGAAGAAATCGTTTCCTTAGTCAATCTGGCTGAATGTGTAGGAGCGTTATCATGCTGAAGAATGACTTTGGCGTGCCTGTGAGCCCATTCTGGGCGTTTTTCGATCAATGCGTGACTCAAATTGATCATTTGTTGTCGGTAGCGCTCGGTATTGACTGTTTCGCTGGGCTTGAGAAGCTCGTAGTCGATTTGGTCGATTTTCTCGTTTTTGATCAGTAACATCAAAATCACCACGTTTGAAACGTTGAAACCAACGTTCACATGTCTTGACGGTTGGAGCAAGATCGCCATAAGTCTCAACAAAAATTCGATGACATTCAGATGCCTTTTTCTTTTGATTAAATAAGAAAATCATGACATGCCGCAAATGCTCTTTATTTGGCTTAAAATTAGACATTTTTAACACCAAAGAAAGGTATGATACGTCCACGTAAACGACTTAAAAACAACTGACTTTTGTAAACAAATGAATAACAAACAAAATAGCGTTTAGAGATAAGCAAATCCTTCAATAGGCTAAGAGCGCATTCTATTGGAATTAAAACGACATTTTAAACTTGCATACCTGGTAAGTACCTCACGACAAATTTGCAAATAATTGGTTCATATTCCTCTTCGCCTCTTCACTCCAATAACTCATAGTTTTCCTAAACAATTTCAGAAATACCAAAATCTAAATCCAGAGACTCCTTATGAGGAGTATAAGGCCCCATGTAAGTTAATTTTATAATGAACGTATTCAATGGATTAGGTAAATATATTTGTTATTCCACTCAACCATAAAGTAAATCAGACACATTAAGCATAATCACAATTTTTTCAAATCAAAATTTAACTTTTCAAGTTGTTAAAATTTTTAAATTAAATTAAAATTAAATTTAGCATAATTAATATACATAGGACCATAATATAAATATTGCGGATATATAATAAAAATTTAAGTACATAAAAAGAACACAATATGAAATTAGTTAAGAAAAAGTCCAAACGAATAATATAATACCATCACCACTGTAGCTCAAAGAATAAAAAAAATAATAAAGGAAAAAAAAAATTCCCTTTTGATTTATTTGCATCTCCAACTCTGCCAAAAAGACTGAGNTAAATTAATTTATTTGAAACAATAAAATTGAAATTTAATATTTTCAAGATTGAAGAAAATAATAAATAGATAACGGTGGACGAATGGCTAATTCTAGTCTGCAATAACACACCAGGACTTTGCATCTGATTTCCAAAGAAATAGGATATACATCTTGCATTTTCTTCAGAAATAACCGTGTCCATTTCCTTTTTTGTAATACTGTAAAACTTTGTGCGTGTCCCGGGATATCATGATTCTTTCATCTACCATAGAAGTATTTGTATAAGAATTTTTTTAAAGATTTAAGATTTATTTACATGAATTTAAGAAGACTTTTAAATTCATGTAAATTTATTTTAATGATATTCAGAATTTTTAAGATCTTAGTGGTTGAGATAGTAAGAATATTCATTTTCTTGAAGAGTTCTCTACAAGAATTATTTGTATTTTCTCCAAAAATATATACATATTTTTTTAGAATATCTTTTATTCCCATCTGTGACTAAAGAATACCGAAATGGATATTTCTATATATTTTATTTACAAAGGTTTTTTTAAACTTTCATCATGTAAAAACACTATATTGTATGATTTTGACATCCTCAAAGTAGCTTTTTGTTTAAATTTGTTTCTTACTTTTACTAGAATATTTGTACAGTAACATGTTTAACGGAGCTAGCTTTGCTACTATTATTTTGATTAAGTTTATATAAAACTAACCGAATCGAAGGAAGTTTTAATAGCATTTGCCAATAATTTATTCGTATATATATATCTAAAGGTCTAAAATCTTTGCTATTATTTCAACCACATTGCTTTGCTGAGATATGGATAGCGGACATGTCACGCAAAATAAAAAATTGTGGGAGATCATTATAAATCACTTAACTAAAAAAAAAAAAAGAAAAAAAAAAAAAATATATGGTTTAGACTGGATACTTGAGATACTCTTCTAATAAAGTTATTTTATCCTGATATGCTGTTAATGCCATCATTCTCCGTAACAAAGTGTTTCCTATTCAATAGTCGAGGTGTAGTTAGTTACTTTGTGATTCTTCTAGTCTCATATTGCACCAATTTGTCTAGAAAATTTGATAACCAACAAAGTGAAAAGCTTTTGAAAGATAGAAAATCTAGTTATAACTAAGCTAGGAAGTTTATTCGAAGGAGAATGATACAGGAACTGGGGCGCGGGAAACCATGATTTTTTCCAAACACGAACTTTAGGGGGGTCTGTCCCCCTATGGACATGGGGGACGCTCGTATTTCACCTGATTACCTCCATTTTCACTTTTCATTCCCGACTAACAACAATTTAACTAATACGAATGACTTTTAAGCTATAAGCATAAGTCAAATCATTGAAGTGAAAAAAATAATTTGAAATTTGGAAACCTTCATACTTCCGGTGGGATTCTAGATTTAAAAATACTTTTTTTTTTATTATTAAAAAAGAAAATTTAGGTTATGAGGAGAGGAATGTCAGGAATTCTGTCTTGATAGTTGAAGAATAAAAAACTAATTTGCTACCAAAAAAATTGTTATTTTACTCAACGTTTCGGCTAAAATTTCAGCCCTTGGGGCAAATTGGGTGATAGGAAGAAAGAGTCATGCTTCGGTATGTTTTGAGAAAAGTCTAATTAAAAAATATTCATTATTTCTCAATTTTAAGTTTAATGAAACCATAATAGAAGCAAAATGAGATTTATTCCTTAGTTTTTTTTGTGTGAGTGTGTGTGGCGAAGGTATTTATATCATTAAGCTAAGCAAATGATAGAAAGGCTTTGATAAAAAATTTTAATAATGAGGTACATACATAAATGTGCAGTTTGTTTTCAGCATATAATCTGTAAGTAAAAAAGTACTTGTACTGACTTCAGAGTGAGCGGCCATTTCTTACATACAATTACAATACAAAGAAAATTGCCTAGCCCAAGTTAGTAAATAGCCGGGCCCCAAGTCTTTGTCAGGGACAGAGCGATTCATCTCTCAACCTAATGAATACTTTCGCCTGCTTATTTAGCATGGATTTACGTTAAAAACGGCTGATTATGCAAAGTAATGCACATACGTAAATCGTATGTCAACTACAATTGTCGAGACTTCCCTGCTTATGAGAAATCAAACTCAGTTTTAGTTTTCTTTTACTTAGGCAGTTTCTCCCATAAATATGGCAGTTTATGAATAAATTCAAATATTTTAATTAAAATCAAGGTTCATTAAGATGAAAAAATCAAGCTTAATACTCATAAGAATAAGTTCTTATGAGTATTAAGCTTGATTTTATTAATTCTTTTTCTAACATTAATTATTTTGGTAAGGAAGAAAGTTTTTGATAAAACAAATTTATTTTGAGATTTGGGATTTGATGGTAAAAAAAGAAAAAAAAAAAGAAGAAAAAAAGAGATTATAATGAAAAGGTCGAAAGGTACGCCTCCTACGGTAAATAATTAATTAAAAAGAGAATAATAAGCATATTAAGGTATATTGAGGAATGAATTGTATTGAGATAATATGAAAAAAATAATTACAAATTTTGATTTATGCATTTTTCTTTAAAAGTTTTTTTATCTATTACGAGTTTGAAAACCACGCTAAAAGTCTTCTTGGAAAAAAATTACATTTATATCAACTAACTCAAAATTTCTAAAGCTGATTTCGCTAAAGTCCATAACCAATCAAATTTTTCGAAAGTAGTATTAAAGCAACTATAAGTCAATAGCTCAAGGGAAGTCGAATAAAATTTAAATATTAAAGAAAATACTAGCAACACAATAAGTTATACATAATTTATTACCACAATATATCATTTTAAGGTTTGTTGAGTTCTACGCAAAGAAATCAGCTGTCATAAATAATGAATATACACTATTTATTCATTTTATTCTTTTAATTATCTTACATGAAGAACAAAGACAATGGTTTACGAGAATCTTGTGTTATTAGCATTGCTTACGAATGTAGGAAGTGGAGAATGACAGAACATATGCCGAATTTAATAAAGTCTTATGTTCAGGAAAGTCTACGACTGACCCACTGCATGTCTTTACTCTTATCACCTCATACTTTGAAGTGGTATCAATCAAAACGAAATTATGTGAAATACCAACAATAAGAGTATTCTAAGATGAAGAAAAATCTTAAAGAGTTTTGCCATTCACTGATTTGTGAAAGTTTTAATCATCGGCAAATCCACCGAGTCAAATTAACCAACAAAAGAATCAGAGCGAAAACAAAGAGAAATCGGCGAAAACAAAACGAAGAAAACCGTTGCCTGCTTTTTGATTTCAACATATTTTTCCATGTAAACAAATGGTCTGAAGTAAGCATTAATAATGGTTTGGGAGGGAGAACACACAGAGGATGTAAATAAATGATAGCGGCATGAAATAGCGTCACGAAAGAATGCTTAAACAACGAGAATTCCTCAGCAGTGCTGCCCAACGACAGTACACTAATAGCATGGTACTAGTTGAATGTGTATATTTGCTATATAGAGTATATCGTTTATAAATAAACAAATCTGGGTTTTTTCATTGTTCAAAACTAAATATTTATTTACAGACTATATCCCCAGGAGGTCACGGGGCCATCTTTATTTGAGTTGACAGGGAGGGTTGTAGGGGTTGGAGTTGGAAGACATGGTCTGTGCTAGTGGATTATTATGGTATGGCAGTTTACCGTGGAAAAGGCTGAAGCGTGAAGAAATGAAGTCTTGAATGAAAGGGATATTAAGATCGTTGTGAAGGGAACTAAATATTACGCCCAAATCGTTGACTTTTCAGGTTATTATCCGTCTCAGTAACGAACTTTCGTTGTATTTAGAATATTTAAAAAAATAAAAACTGTGGTCTGTAGAGTGTAGAAACACTCACCTGTGTCTGTCTCCATCTGGACAGGTATTCATGACAATGATCGCAAATTGGTCGAACCTCGGCCCAGGAAAGAATGAAGATACCGACTTCAACCTAGGAGTTAGGAAGTCACATAAGACAGAAGGTGCGTTGGAAATCTGTTTCGGCCACTGTAGCTGATCCATAAAGCTACAAGTTGTGAAAATCGCAACAAAAAAAAAAATAAAATAAAATATAAATAAATAAAAGCACGCTAAAAAAAATACTAATAACCTACGTAGTTAGTTATGGCTGTAACTAAAACACACACACACACGACTTACACTCTCTCTCACACACTTACACTCTCTCTCTCTCTCTCTGTCACACACACATACACATATATAAAGACTAATAACTTACGGAGCTATTAATAACTGCGTAAATGTATTTTTAAGCGTCAAGCATCAAAATGAATGCTCTGTATAGGTTCCACCGTTGATTTCCCATTCTTCTTTAGCCGATTGACTAGTACACTAAACGCTGGAGGCAGTGAACGGCGAGGATGGGAAGATGGCGGAGGAGGGACTAGCTCTGGGCGAAGGACCCATTTAGGCGGAGTTCCAGATAGAAATCTCCGGCCAACGGGGGGGAGTGTTCTCACTCGAAACTTGCCGCAAACATTTCCCCAACCACCGCTCAGTCCTCAACCGAAATTTCAACTAGCCCCAGACTGCTCACTCCTCTCACCCGCTTCAGCTATTTCCCATCGATATTGTCCTTCACCTTTAAATGATGCAAGGAATATTTAGTATTGTATAGAATTTGGTACTGACATCCACTATGAACATGTACAAAAAGAGTTTTTAACAACATTTTGAATGGGGATGATATCATGACCAGTGGTACTGCTAAGCTGTAGTACATTTGACTACATTGCATACAGGATTACGATTTCATCGACTGGATGTTGTTGGGTCGTATCATCGACAAGACTTAAGGGATTTTATCTTTAATTCATTATCAGGTATAACAGAAGTCTCAACAAAAAATAATTGATGTAGTGATTGCCTCACACAATTCTTATGTTTTTAAATAACTAAAGGGGCGCCGGGATAGCTCAGGGGATCCGTACGGGTCTCGCAATCCTGACGCCGCGGGTTCAAATCCCGCCCAGGTCAATCTTTTATTTATAATATAGAAGGTTGTCCTGAGCCATGGGTGTTAAAATAGGGTGGCAACCTGTAGATAGCCCCTCCCTCCAATGACCCTAAGTGGTTGCAAGGGAGGCTAACAC
>KZ807001.1:641991-654663 GCA_000696205.2 Oncopeltus fasciatus
AAAAAAAAAAAAAAAAAAAAAAAAAAAAAAAAAAAAAAAAAAAAAAAAAAAAAAAAAGAACTTAAAGACACACACACACCCACAGATACACGCACAAAATGACTAATTTTAGATTATAATATTTTAGAAAAATCTAATTCCTTACGTTTTTTCATTTCCTCAGTTTTACGAAATGAGGCCTTTAATGCCTATCTGTCTACCTTCTCAGCGGGAGACAAATCCCTTTGGATTGCTACTCGCAGAATCCTTAAGAGCCATGAAGTTTCCACTTCCTTGCGTCAAGGAGATGGTTCCTGGGCCGCTTCTGACAAAGATAAGGCCGAAATGTTTGCCTAGCACCTCAAGCAAACATTTACTCCTCACTCAGATCCCTTAGACCAGTCCAATGCCGCGGAGAGTGAGGAGTTCCTGGACATGCCATTACCTATGTAGAGTAACACCTTCCGAGGTCAAGTATATCATCTCTCATCTGCCTAAGCGCAAATCACCCGGATATGATTTAATCCCCGGCCAAATTCTCCGTTATCTTCCCTAGAAGGCAATTGTATTCTTGATCTACATTTATAATTGCATGTTCAGAACTACCCACTTCCCTCTCCTCTGGAAATATTCTGATATAATACTATTTCCCAAACCTGGAAAATCACCACATAACCCCTCATCCTCTCGTCCTATAAGTATCTTTCCTAATCATCTTCCCAAATCATCAGTTCGGCATCAGATGTAAGCATTCTACTGTCTAGCAAGTGTTTCGCGTAGTAGACTATGAAATCCATACTTCCTAGTAACACTTACCTTATCCTTAAGTCTTACTTATCCAACCGTTTCTTTAGGGTTCGGCAAGGATTAGATCACTTCCATTTCTACCGAATGGAAGCGGAAGTTCCTCAAGGTAGTGTGCTTGGACCTATTTACCCTGTGCACTGCTGAAATCCCTAGCCATCCAAGTACCCTTTTAGCTCTATTTGCGGACGACAAAGCTATCCTATCCTCCCATCCCGATCGTAAAACTGCTTCTAGAAACCTACAAGATCACCTCGAAAAATCAAACAATGTTGTGGCAATTGGAGAATAAAAATCAATGAAGCAAAATGCGTTCAAGTTAATTTCCAACTGCGGAAAAAAGAGTTCCCTGAAGTTCTGAAATTTAACAATATTCCTTTATCACATTCAAATTCAGTTTGTTCCCTTGGGTTCCATCTTGACTCACGACTTACATGGGAAGAATATACTAAAATTAAAAGACAAGAACTCAATCGGCAATATGGACTTCTATACAGACTCATGAATAAGAACTCCAATCTTACGATTGAAAACAAACTGACGCTCTACAAAAACTTATTACGACCCATCTGGACTTAGGGAGTAGAAATTAGGGGTGCCGCCTAGACTTCCAGGATCCAAACAATCCAGTCCTTTCAATCCAAAACCTTGAGAATAATTGCAAAACAACCCTTTTGTTCAAGACTTTATTTCTTCCCGCTTCACCCTTTTCCACAGTAAACTGCCATACCATCCTACTCTACTAGCACAGACCGTGTCTTTCAACTCCAACCCCTACCACCCTCCCTGCCGACTCAAACGAAGATGGCCCCTGACTTCCGGGGGACATTGTCAGTAAATAATTTTGAGAGTGGTGTCATTGGTCATCTTCTCTCCAATGTGATTGACATTGAAAGTAATTTTTTACTTCAATGTGATCAAATTAAAATTTTTTTTTATTTAACAGAATGTAATAAAAAAATTTAAGTTTAATAAAGAACAATTACTGTTCACTCATTGAAAGTAGAAAACTCACGCATTACATATGTAACTCTCCTATGACCCAAATCCCTCGCATAATGGGTAAAAGTATAAATGAAAACTTGGCAGCCATTATCAGTGATAAACAGTATCAGCACATTCTACAATCGGTTATTTTTATTTGCGTATAAATGTAACTGCATCATTTCGGAGTGAGTTCGTGATTAAGTGCCAACCAAGCCCGATGAAACAATAAACATACCTCATCAGCAAGAGCCGAATTGCAGAAGTTTGGTACTCCTCAGCAGCCAATGGCAGATCCCGCTTTAGTGCCATCTGTCAAAGGATAACAATTGCCAATACAACTTCACTGGCACCAATACAGTTAAAATTAGAATTTATCCCACGCTCAACAGTTCCAAACTTATTTTAACGGAAATTATCAACTTGAATAATAACTCAAGGAACTTTAAATTATTCAAAGTTTTTAAACGATAGGAAAAAAGAATGAATAATTTTCAATTATTAGTTAGCAAAATTCAGGATGAATTATTTAATCAGAGAATTTGAATTTACGCAGAAATATTTTATTAGAGAAATACCAATATTTTAACCATCAAATTTAAAGGAAAATTAAAATCAGTCACGTCGGAACTGCAGAAAAATTTCTTTACTTATTTACAATAATTCTAGTTAATAAAAATCCACACTTAAGGAAACTTTCGGACAGAGTTAATAATGCATACATACCATATATATTATGGATTTACCACAACTGTGAATGATTTATTCGAATTTATAACCAAAAAAGACAAACTTGAAGTAACAAAATCATAATAATTATTACATTATTATCGTTAATTTTATAATATAAATAATAATTGCTAATTATCACAGTCCTTGGAGTTGCGGCACTGACCATTCTCTCCCTCATGTCATTGTAGGTCAAAGTCATAGAGCAATATATAGCAAATTACAAGATGTATTTACTATCATACAGAATGTAATAAATAAATAAATAATTATAAAGAAAAAATTATAACAGACATAGCAATCTTTCATTAATATATTAATAGCCGTTTTAATGATAAACATGATCAAAAGGTGATGCCACTTCTAAGCACCTTGGATCATAGAAGAACACTTTGCTTCTGTTTCTTGGCTATTTTTGAAAAATGATTGCCTTCCGGTTCCAGAGTACTTACGAACCATTTGCAGAACTCCTCAGAAGGAAATTATTTGAAACACTTTAAAATCTATTTTGCCAGTGAAGTACTGAAGTATACTATGTATAAATAGCTGTGGGAGCTTTTGAATGTGGGTGTTATGTGTCCATACATATTGGGAGTAGCAGTAGATGCTAAAAGTCCTCTCTATTCAATATTGTACTTATTCCTTGTTGAAATAATGGATTTGAGTAAATAAATAGTGCTTTTTTTTAAACGTATTTTTCAAAAAATTTTAAAATTATATGCCAAGATTTTTAAAACGGACAATGCAGAAATAGAAACATTTTTTATAGGTAAGAATAAAAGATAACGGTCGAACAAAATCGACAATTCCTTACAAACGACACCCCAAGACAAAGTACATATGTAATTAGTGAAAGGTTTAGTTTCCGACTTACTTTTCATTTTCCAGGTTCGGATGAGGGTTGTCAATTTTTCGAAAGGTAATCTATCAGACTGAACCATCGGAAGCAGCTCATGGATCCAATCTATCATTCATCCTAGGGTCCTTGTATGACGCTAATAAATCAAAATCTTTCCATGAACTTTTTCTCTGGAATCGGTTTATTGAAAATGTGATTCGTCGATTCATCATGTGTGTTTTGTATTGTCCCACTGCCGAATGGGTTTAATAAATAAAATAAAAATACCTTCGAATTGGTATTTTTTTTCTTGATTTTCAGCTTTTTAAAAGAACTCTCAATCACACTGAATGACAGTCTGTAGATTATCGTGTTTCGCAAATTATTTCTCCTTTTCAGATAAGTTTGGTCTTCCAAAGTACTACTCATCTTACATGTAACTCATCAGTGAACAGAAAGGAACCGAAATACCAAATTCAATATATTTATTTTTTAAATTTCAACCTCTAGAGAGTCAGAGGACTCATACTTTTAAGTGTAATTTTCAAGCACATATTTTAGCTAATCTTTCACGAGGTAGGTAAAGAAATTTTTAACTGTACAACACTACTGAGTGTGAAACTTAAAACTTTAAAAAAATCTTTAATCTTTTAGTTTGACAATACTGAGAATAGCTTGACGTATTTGTTGGGAAATCTGCAATTTCCAATGTTTTATCTTTGTGAGTAAAAATGAATAAGCCAGTTAAAAATGAATAAAATTTGTACTTTAATTCTCTGGAAATTAGGTTGGCTTGAATTCCTTCCGTCAATTTCAATGGAGAATCTACACGAGCGAATGGCTATAATCTTCTTGACTTTTCGATTTCGACAGTTAGACCTCAAAGATCCAATTCCAAGAGATATGAATGATAAATCATTGGATACAGAATTTGATTCAGGCCCTAGCTTTCCAGCCTTTATTCAGTGGCTCATCGGAATAGAATGTGAATAATTTGCAGCGCCATAATAAAAATCTTTATTTTCTATTTTATTTTTAATTTATCAATCCATTTTTGCTTTCAGAAAATACAGACAAAAGCTTCTTATTACAATATCGGGGTTATTATAACATTGTCTTAAAATTTACCAAGCTTGGGACATGATAAGTGATACATGAGGGTGTATTACCAATTAGGAGTAGGACATGACGAGGTGAATAAACGTAGCCCTTCCACTTTTTTATTTAAATGCTGGATACAAAGCAAATTGTTGAATTTTATAAATAAATAAAAATTAAAATTTGTGGCCAGAGGGCTGAGGAACTCAGGAAGACACAGAAAAAGGGATACGTCTATGTCTTGAGAACAACAGTCACGTTCCTTCGCGAATAAAATAAAATATTTAGCTCTGTCAGAAATGCTAAAATATTTAAATCAGATCGTAGATATATTAAATCATAAATTATTAAATATGTAAATTATATTATATTTAAAAAAAAATTTTCTGTTAACGACAAATGTTTAAATAATTAAAGTAATAGTCAATTAAATTTCAAGTTGATCTTTTGAAATACAACATACAAGGAAGGTAATATTTCTTTACACTTCTCAGATTGAAAAATAAAAGAAATATGAGAGAGAAAAATTATTCCGTTTTTATTTTAATTAATATTCAAAATGTTACAATTAATGGTTAATTAAATATGAGAGGATAAAATTTCCACTGTATGTATTTCTAATTAAATTTAAGGAAATACGAGATTTACTTAGATTTAATTTCCTCGTTAATTTCATATGATATTCTTGAAACATTTAAATTAAAATCTCCTTTACAGAGGCTATTTAACTTTAGATGTTTAATTTTACGATGGAATTAAATAAAAATAGCAATGTTATGGAAATAAATGGCTTCTGCTTTGATTTGAAGAGATGTTTCAAGTGGAGCCTTCCTCTATTCCACTAATCAAATTCCTCGGCTACGGAGTTCATCAAGGAGGAGGAATTCAATTTTAATTAAGGGCAAATTTTTATTTCCCGCAAAAGCAGAATTCTCTAATGACTTCTGACTCGTTGAGAGGCAACAAAAGGGAGTTAATGTCGCGTAACTCCACGTCAATTATTTTAAAGGTACGTACATAAGAAAACCTTCCGCAAGTAAGTCGTTTATTCCACAAGTCGATTCATCAGGGGGTGGAGGACTCGAGACAGACCCATTACTTAAACAAAATGAAAAGGTCACTGGAGTGAGAGACAGTTTTATTTCCAAGTCCCCCCCACCATAAAGGCGGCAAGCAAAACAAAGTCCCCTTTATGCTATTGAAGCAGCTTAAGTGCACTTAAAAGTTCCCTTTATGATTAGAGGACTTAAGGATGTAATGAAGGACTCTCAGGAAAGAAAAATAACAAGACGGTATTAGAACCGGCGGCCTCCCCTTCTTAATTATCAAGTTCTCGACAACAGTCTTTATTATTTTTTATTTAACTAAATGAGCATTAAAATGAAAAGAAAAGGGGGCTTTGTGACTTGATCTTATGTATCCAAGCTCCTATTGATCATTTACGGCGTACTTGTGATGTTATTTTAAATTGTCCTTCTTAGTAGGTGTCACCAGGATATTTAAAAAAACCCGTCTAGCAAGTAAAAAAAACGAATTCATTAAGGTCAGTTGTTCAAAAATTTTAATTAAAGTTTAATACAATTATTAGCAGATTTCAAATGAGCACGTTGCATATGCGTCGCGGCTTTAGAAAAATTTCAATGTATCTTCACCTAAATTAGATGAGTTAAAAATATTTTTGTTTTCACACTTAATAGTTTCACACGCTATCTATCATCCATTACATCTATAATATTAAAACCAAAATCGGTGTTTAAGATTATTTTTCGCAAACTGTTGGATGATTAATGGCTCGAATGGGTCAACGGGGAGCTCAGATAAAGACCAAAATTTAAAATCTTAATAACGTATAAGAAATGCACAGGGAGCCAGGATATAAATCTCACTACCTCAGCAGGGAATCGAACCCGGGTCTCCTACTTTTCGGGTAAGCTTGAGGAAGCTTCGATAATCTCCCCAACTCCCCGCACTTTTCTCCGAGTCAAAACATCCAAGTAAGTCGAATATATCTTCTTAAACTCGATGGAGCTAACATTGACAGCTATTTATTAGACTCTCGTTCTACCTGCTATTTCTTTTAAAATAATGAATTAATTGTGGTATGTTAACGCTAAATTAACTAAAAGAAATGCACAAGGAAGCCAGAAAAAAAAATCTTACTGCCTCAACCGGGAATCGAAGCTGCCACGATGGTGTAAAGGTCTAGCCTACCCGGAAAGTAGGAGACCCTGGTTCGATTTCCAGCTGAGGTAGTAAGATTTTTTCTGGCTTACATGTGCATTTCTTGTAAACAATTTAGCGTGGGACAACTTACCACAATTAACTCATTACTTAAAAATTAATAACTTATATTATCGGAAATATATTATGAGAGTTTTCAGTAAAATATTTGCTTTGTTAATTTGTGCGTTAACAATACTTAGAAATTTTGTATCAATAACTGCAAAAATATTTACTAAATGGAACGCTAATGCACTTCCTCGATATCTAAAAATGATTATGAGTCCCAACCTAAACTGGAGAGTGTGAAATATACTGGCGAGATTAAATGATTCAGAAATCAAGAAAATATTTGTAAAAATGTTGACTGTATTGATACTAAATGTGCAGGTTTGATGATCAATTTACTAGCTATCAAATTAGTACTTGCTAAGCAGAAGGTGAAGAAGCCCAAAACTAGGAATAGTAACTCAATGGAAGGCGCCAAGATTACTATCCATCTGGATACACTTTAGAGTGATGTGTGTAAATGTCGAGTGCAGCGAACACCGAAGAATACGGACACACAGTTCTCGAGATTGACGTCCAATAGTAGAACATTCCCACGTACTTAGGGGTGCCAGCTAACCACTAGAAATCCCTGATTAATCGACCGTGTAACGCTTGAGGAATAGACGGGTAGGCTCTTCTGGCCCTAGAGCGGGATTATCCGGAGGCCTCCCCAACGGAGAATGGGGCTAGGAGAGATAACATCAGGAAGTCTCCATTCTTCCCGACCGGCTGACGACACTGTCACCCCTTCAAGCGTTAAGGGGCGCGTTACGCTAACGTTATGCTCGCCCGTAGTTACTATGTGAAATAACAATAGCCATTGATAGAAGAGATATCAATATAACCCTTGGGCTAGCAGTTCTCTTCATTTTCTTTAACGAAACTTACTCAACTGAAAGATTGAAAAAAAAAAACTTTCTCACAGCCAATAAGCTGTAATAATAAGACGTACTTAATAAGATAATTCTAACAAATATCCTTTAAAAAGAACAGTAATTGTAAAATCTTAAGTTATTTTCTTATGCTCTTATAAGATAAGTATAAATCTTATACTTATTCTGTTAATAAGTATAACCTATTTATTAAAAATATAAAAAGAAAATCAATGATTTATAATAATTAACTACTTTAAAGGGAGAGATTTTTTTTTAACAGTAGATATTATTATTAATAAAGTAGATATTATTTTTATTATTAAGATAGATCCAAAAAAAAAATACAAATTAAAAAAAATATGTATTTTTTAAATTATCTGCCAACGTTTCTGCTTAAATTGTGACCCATCTTCTGGTCTGTTGAAAGTCAATGTCATAAGAATAAAAAAAATTAAATGATTTACAATATTATAATATAGCATTGCCATAACTAAATGTATTGTGATATCAAAAGTATGAATGTAGTAAACTATGTAGAAAAATTCAAAATAGAAAAAACAAATTGGCGAACGTCGTGTCCCTGAGATCACATTTTGGATCTACCTGACCGAAACTCAACAAAATAACATATTATTATATAAAGTAGTTATTATTAGTTATTATTATTATTATATTATAGTTATTATTATTATTATAACTACTTTATTTCACTCTGTCCTTTATATTTATCAAAAGGGGTTGGGACAGCACCAGTATTAAAATCATCAGACACACTGTTTTAAGACGAACTGTTTCTGTCTTTAAATAAGCCATTACTGAGCCATAGATTTCAGGATTGTATTCCTGAACTAATTAACTCAGTCTCACTGAGGAACCTCAGCATGAAGGAACCATGTTGTTGAGTTGATATGCATTCTATACGCGAGCTATAATCTTTTCTAACTACTGTTTATACAAGTGGGGTCAAAAGGAATTTGTTGCAGGATAAGTAGAGATTAGGTTTATAACTGCTGGCCAGTGACGTTTAGGTTGAACTCGCCTAAGAATTTTGCAACGAATACTTAATAAATGAAAATATCAAATTAATCGAAAATTTTAATTTAACAGAGAATGTGGTATGTGGGTGTCAGTTACAGTGGTAAAAATCTGAACTAAAATGCAGAGTGCTTCGGAATATTTATTTCCTTCTGTAGGACCTCTGTCCATATTGCCTCTCCATTTAAATGAAAAATAAAGATCCGTTGACAATGTTAGCTATGGCAAAGAGGTAGTCCACACAAAGATATTAACGTATTCAAAATGACCGTGGTTACCAAAGAGGATGTGGGATGTTGGTGTCCATCACAGGAGCTAAAACTATTTCTTGCAGTGAATGATGTTACTCCACTAATGGATAACGCAAAAATAATCAAGTTTCAATTTGTCATGACAAAAGGAACAAACATTTAGGACATGATTTTTAGTTAATTGTTTAAAATGTCTAATTTTCTTTGAGAGATTATTATACTAGAAGTAAAGAGATAAGGGGATATTATTCAGGAGATAATGGAGGTTATTCAAGAATAGAACTTCTTGGGGAAGGGGAGAAGAGCTCGCCTAACCTAGTGATGACGTAAGTAGTAACTATGTTCTAGAAGTCTGTTCTGGGAGAACTGCAGTCAGACTGAACACCAGGGTAACTAGCTGTTCCAGAAGAAGAGTACACACGAGTCACGGAGACGAGTCAGCGGGTGTTTGCGAGTACCAGACTTCCCAAGGCGGTGCTGAGCCAGTGGGATGCAGGGTGCAGACGTAGGGAGAAAGCAAGCGGGCGAGGGGTGAAAGGGGGTTGAGAGTACGACAGGAATTCACCCCCACAGGCAAGAGTGAGAGAGAGAGACAGAAAGAGGAAAAGAGGTTTTACCTTCAGGAATAAAATGATTAATGGGAATATTCTTGTTCCACTTTTTTCGGAATTATCTCTCTACAAAACTTATACTCTTTCCGAAGCAGTTTGGAGTTTGCTTTTAGTCAATCGATCGATCTCTAAAAAGTCTACTTAAGGTAGGGGCATCTCTGCAATACTTCAGGGTGGTTTGTTATTTATGTTCACCCCTTCTCTCTCGCAATTATTATTATAAAATCCATTCCGTTACTTCTGACAGATTCATTTGGGAAATATGATACAGTTTTATAGCACCATAATATAAGAGAATTACCAATCATGATCCTGCGTTTTTATTTGCAGAATGAACTTTCTATGTACAGCCTTAATGATTAAAACTACTCACCGTCTAAATACCCTAAACCCATTCTTATTTAGGGTTTGGATATTTGAACGATTTAAATTATCTTACATCTGAAAGTACAAATAATAGACACAATAAAATGTCAAACTCAGATAATAATGGTAAACGTTAATTTTTAAATAAATTTTATAAGAAAAACATAAAAATTGAGGATGAAGTAATTCAAAACTTCTTCAACTGTTTATAGATTGCCGATGTAAACGTAAATTAAGGAATATGTTAACTAGTATGATATATATATATAGGGGCTAGGAGAGATAACATCAGGAAGTCTCCATTCTTNTATATAATTTACTCCAGGAATGTATATATGTTCTTTACCTTCATAAAAATACATATATTGATTTTCTAATCACATTTTTGAGGACGGCAATCTGAGTTTATCAATCCTTTCAGACAAATAATTGAAAGTGATTATAGGAAACAAATTATCAAGCGGTAAAACAATTTTTAAAGGATTTCAGAATAAAGTGTTTTAAGTTGTAATTTATTTGTCATAAGGATTAATCTCATTGCACAAAAGTTTCCACCTTCACCAGTTAATATTAATTTATAGACAATTTAAAATATTCCTCCAATTCTGGAACACTAATTGGGCAACTAGACTCTTACAGAATACTATGAACAAACTGGAATCCTAGGCTAGTATAAATAGAAATAGTTTTCAACCTCCAACAGCAAATTCGTACTATTTACACATAACAAGTCGTTTTTCACGCCTAACTCCAGATATAACCGTAAGCAGCCAGCTGATTTTATTGGCAAAAGAATTCCATTGTCTCGGAATGATGACTGACTACAAGCTTAACTGGGATAGCCAAGCACTTCAAGAAAGACTACATTAAATAAATGACTTTAATGAAAATGTTTTGAGGTAACTAGTTAACCGTGGAGTGGGGATTGAGGTTACTAAGGGATTTGGTACTGGAAGCTGAATAATTCTTATAAGTCACAGAATTATTCTGAGAAGACGGTACAATAAACTTAAGTAATGCATTATGAAAAAATATTTATAAAAAAATACTTATTCATTATTAAAAGAAAAGTATTTGGCTTATCCCAAGGGAACGTAATTTGTTATACTCATTATTCTCGAGACATATTGTCTTTTATGATAGCTATTATTAGGTTGGTAATTAATGAGAGCCAAAAAAAAAATTACTTGTCCAAATGTGTGCGAGGGGCCAGTTTAGTGACTAGTTCGACCGTACGCATTTCTTTAATTTGTCAGAAATGCTGAGGTAATGTCTATTTATCTCAAATTGAAGTAAAAATGCTCTGCCAGAGATTCAAAATTAAGATAAATTAGTCCTCAGAGTATTGAGTGACTGGTTCTTCACAGTGATGAGGATAATCCGCATGTCTAAAGTTAGTGATATATTTCACCATCAAAACACCAAAATGCCATTACAAAGTAGTATAAAGGTGATGGAGACATTTATATCAGTAAACATCAAATTTTCTAATAATACAATACTCCTGAGAGTTGCAGTTTTAGGAAATGAGGTTAGAGCAAGATTATGTTCAAACTAGAGGGCATTCACTTTGTCGAACTCTGTATAATGTAAGAGTTGGAAAGACATTAACATCTGATAAACTTTTTCTTCATTGTAAATAAATAGATAAACAATTATAGAATTTGGTTTCACGATATAAAAAAATATCTCAAAACATTTAGTAAATGGAGTACTAAGTCTTCTCTAACAATTAAACATGGCTCAGGTGATAGCGAAACTTTTAAGAGTTAAGCTCTTGAAATTCATGGCATTTAAACACCACTTTTAATATTTAAACATGAATTTTATTTCGTGTCCCTTCCGAACACTATTTAAAAGACGATACTTTATATTTTAAAAATAGAGAAAAATTGATAAATAAATATGCAAAAAGGTAAATTTCAACAGTTGAGTTCTTCATCTGATGACTGAAAAAGTAAACAAAACCAAAGGTTCGGCCAAAGGTAAACAAGTACACCTGGCGCTGACTACATAATTCCCCCCCTCCCAAGGGTAGCTAGTCATCACAGAATTAGGTACAGGCAAGTTGGTAGAGCTGACTGAATGGCAAAAGTTCGTTACCGGAGTGCTGGGTCTGTGGGTAGCGCAGGGCGGCAGGCAATATGTACGAAATCTATATGAGGAGGGAAGTTATATGAGGGCTATTCCTACTTTACGAGCAAATATGGGCTCTAAGTCCTCGACTCACAGCAGCCCGGATAGGGCTAACATTTAGCCAGATCATCAGGGCTTATTTTCAAGCGTCCAATACAAAACATTTCTTTAAAATGTCAGTTAAATAATGCATTAGAAAATCATTTTATAAAATGACATCCAAAGTAAATGTCAACAGAAAAGTTAGATTCTCTTGTCCGATCAAATAAATAATTTTAACGTAGATCATGACCTAAGGCAGTTGACGTTATGTTAATAATTAACTTCACAGTTATGCTTAGCTTCGGTTGAAATTTTCATTGGTAAACTCAGCAAATCAGAAATTAGCGTACAGTTTTGTATTAGGAGGAACCAGGAGAAGCATTGGGGTTACATTAAAATCATGTTTCACCTCGCTTTATAGCAGATCACATGTCAGAAAAGCAAGGAAATCCTGTCAGTAACATGACAGGACAATTGTAAAATGGCAGCGGATCTTCCCCTTAGTCACATAAGACAAGCTAAAATATGGTCACACACAATAAGCACACACAATATTATATTTGAGTGTGAGAGTGTGTGTGTGTAAAAATATTCACACACAATGTGCGTAGATGTAAAAGCAGAATGTTTTATACATAAAACATATATATATA
>KZ807001.1:660595-686158 GCA_000696205.2 Oncopeltus fasciatus
TTATTAAAGCGGGGTGCTCTCTCTCTCTCTCTCTCTCTCTCTCTCTCTCTCTCTATATATATATATATATATATATATATATATATAGAGAGAGAGAGAGAGAGAGTGAGAGAGAAAGTGAGTAAGTGTGGGTGAGAGAGTACAATATGATTTTCCTTATCAAAATAATAACCCTTTATCTTATATATATTTGTAAGGCATCAATTTATATTCGAATATATATTGCTTATTCTTAAGTATTATTATTATTGTACAATACAGATATAACTCTCTCGTTACACCTGTAACACACACACACACACACACACATTATATATATAAAATATATGATTATGATTACGTCTCTTCCGACACCAATCTTAGAGGAATTCTATCAGTGTAGGCATTTCTAGTATAGAAGCCTATAGTAGGATTGTTATATTTTTGGTATCATTATAAAATCCAGATCAATAAGGAAATTAAATCAATAAAACCTAGAACGTAAAAACATATCAAATTAGGAGTATTCAAGTTGCATTTTCAAGCCTTAATAAATTTGTAATTGATTATTAATTTTATGAATAAAAATGTATCTTGAGTAAACATTTTGGATTTCCTTGTACCTTCAGCCATAGTGATGTTTTCTTCAGAAATGATTAATAAGTTTATTAATTGAAATTAGCTTAATTACATTACTTTGAGATGTTTCTAATAGAGTCTAAGAGGTGAAATATAAATAAATCTAGTAGCAAAACTATTCATTCACTTGTATAAATCTATGGATGTTTATTATTAAGTCACCTCTAAGAGAGCAAATTTTCATGGTGCGAATTACTGGTAAGGCTTTAATCTAAAGATATTCAATAGTCAGATAATTTCGAATATCTTTTTTGTCGGGTTTGAATAGTATCTTTTACCAAGATTCAAAAATGTAATGTATACTGGTGGGTAAAATTCTAGGGTAGTTGGAAGTATATGGGTAGCAACCCAGAGGATAATACGATGTTTCCAGATTGGTCTTAGTAATTTGATTTAGCAAAATGTTTTTATTCGGTAGGGACTCAATTAGAAATTTATTAAACTTTTGAATTTAAATTTTTGTTAGCCGACGATATTTTTAATTATATAAAATATTGCATAAATGCATTTTTTGCATAATTATGCACTTATAAATATGAATAGTGGATATGGCTAGGGGGCTATACTTTATTTCAGGATAAACCACTTTGCTTAAAGCACACAGAGCTTTTGGGCTTTACGCTCATAAATTGCTAGCTGGGTGTCGAAGCGGTCGCTTCGGCGAGAGTGGGTGACAACTTAAGCCAAGGAAATACGACTTTCTAAACAGCAGAGTATCTAGAATCTCCTAGCTTCTGATCAAGGCGTAAAGTTGGAAAGTACTAAATTTAAAAAATAAATACCTTTGTGAAAAGGTAAAAATAGTAATGGGTCCAAACCGAGCAATGAAGCATTCCACATGTATTCGGATGTAATAATTTAAGAGTGATTATAGGGGCTCCAAGTTAGCTCAGGGGGTCTCGCAATCCTGACGCCGCGGGTTCAAATCCCGCCCAGGTCAATCTTTTATTTACGATATAGAAGCTTGTCCTGAGCCATGAGTGTTTAAAAAGGGGTAGCAACCTGTAGATAGCCCCTTCCTCCAATGACCCTAAGTGGTTTCAAGGGAGGCTAACACAGCAAAAAAAAAAAAAAAAATTTGGAAAGAAAAATGCAGAAATTACCCACGCAGCCAGATTACTTAGAACCAACCAACTAGCTCTCACTTAAAACTTCTTATAGTGTCCTCTTTTTGAATACGGTTTATATATTCCTTAAAAATAGAAATACAAGATACACAACTGAAAAAGTATTTTCAGATAGAAGAAAATATGTTTAAAGTGGGTCGGAAATGAATAGCTTTCATAAAAAATGGAGTAGAAAATGCACTAATATGATATATCGCGTAACAGCAGTACAGGAAATTCAAAAGTGCTGGGAGGATATGAAATTTGATTTAAGAGTGTATCAAACCACGAATTTCCATGGCATTACCTGCCAGAACGACCCCTTTTTCGTGTGGGGAAAGGTGTGAGGCGTGGGACGTGGAAGAGATACAAGCTGTCATTCGTCAGATTTATGCGCCATATAAACTGTCCCATACGGTGTCTCCTGTCACATTCAACAGCTGATTCCGAGCTATAACATATGTTCGCAGCTTGGATATATGACCCTATTAGCCATCTTGGGACTTCTACGGCTTCACACCGGCCTAAAGGGAAATTCTTGTCAATACTATACAGTTCAGTTACAAATACGACCCAGGAAAATTGCATGGCACAAAATTTGCCTGAACTAAATGGATTTTCTTGGTCATTAGTTCTGAAAAGAATTAAAAGTTCCCTGATATTGTCCGCACAGAAAGGTTAAATGTAAAGTTTCTTCTAACTTAAATTTTTGATAATGTAACAATTTTTTTTAAAATAGAGAATATTATTTTTACTTTTAAAAAGATTAAATAATCCCAATAATCTTTACATAAGTTTCCAGACCTAAAAAGCTAATTTCAAATTATAAAGATCTACTAATTCAATTACTAATTATGAACTTTAAATTATCATCGCTAAGATAAATAAATCTGTTCAAGGTTTTTCTTAATTCCTCCTCTATCTGTTTTATTTTATTATAATAAATTTAACATAAAGAAATGTAAATTTAAAGAACTCAAATAGGGAGAAAATATAGTTCATCTTAGGTGCATCTTTCATTGTATAAATTTTACTAAATCTACTATCAACAAAACAGTATTGTACGAATTTTAAATCTGAAATACACATCTCGTCTGAGATCCGATCAATGTATGTTATAATTTCCCACTGAAGTATTACTCTTCTTGCTATAAATTTTGTATTGCTTGTATTTACATAGAAACATAACACCCATTATGGAATAATTAAATGTGAAATAAAAATACAGAATGATTAGGTTTAGCAAAAATATAAACCTCTCTTGTTTAGGCCCTTCCTTGATGAACCCTCAAACATCACCGATTTTTTTGTATAGCTTAAGTGACGCATATTATAAAAAATTATTCTTTTCTTTACTAATCCTACATTGGGGAAAATAAAATGTACAACGTTTAAAGTTATAAACAAATACACATTTGTATGTTCTCTTTTTTGCACCTTTAATTTTTAACATTACCTCTTCTACAAATTTTTCTT
Organism: Oncopeltus fasciatus; assembly: GCA_000696205.2. NCBI lineage: Eukaryota > Metazoa > Arthropoda > Insecta > Hemiptera > Lygaeidae > Oncopeltus > Oncopeltus fasciatus. The sequence continues at coordinate 663,796 of KZ807001.1, forward strand.
TTGAAAATTTTTATTTTCTCGGTCTTATGCTTGGACAAATATATGTGAGTCCTTATAAATATATTAGAGCTCTGTAAACTGCCCCTACGTGGCGTTCTACTTAAAATTAATCATCGGGGTAATTTAAATAAGACATACAAGGTATTTTTAATGAAAAAATTAGAACTGAGAAAATATGTATATTTTCGGTTTATGCTATCGCTCTGTATTTTGCGTCTCTCTCAATGAAACTTAAGTATTACATAATTTCCGATTTCCAGTTTTTTCATTTATAAAATCAAGTAAAAATAAGAAAATGTATTGTCCACCCTCAACCCCTCCTCACACTCTCCCTCATCTTCTCTTTCCTCTCCGCACATAATTCTAATTAATACATAAATGTAGTACATAAGTAAATACCTTTTGTATTGCTATGCTTTTGTGGTTAAACGTATATAACATTTGATTTTGATTTTTGTTATTTTTTAACTCAATGTATATTAAGCTTTTACTCAATATACATTAAGTTAAAAAAATAACAAAAATAAAAATTATGATGAGTTTAACTGTAGAGAGTTACTATAGTTTACATATTTAATTAATTACAGTAATGTTCTGATTTATGTAAACACAAAACCCATTTATATGGGTTTATTTATATATTTCTTCATTAAATTTTTTTAATTAAATAGCGAAACCCTAATTCGCAGGTAGATATTATTTCAAGAAGGTGCACAACAAGTTAAAACATTAGCTGCAATGTATCATAAGTAGCTAAATATCAGTTTCTTAAATAATATTTCACGATATTTAAACTTGTTGTTCCTTTAAACCCCTTTCCTTTAAACCGCTTGCAGTCGTTAATTTATTTATCCAATTTTTTGTGAAAATAGCCTAAAAATTATAATAAATAGAGAATAGGGTTTCTTAATTTCCAAAATTAGGGGGTTCCATATAGATACAGATATTAGGCACATTCATATGTAATTTTGAACGTAAATTACATTAATCATTATATTTGCTATTGGGTGGAAATTGAAGAATAAAGTGTTAAACGACATGTAATCAGAGAAAAATTAGCTAAAACATTGCAAATGTAAATAAATTAAGAAATAAATAAACTGTAGAATTGGTAAGGCTCAATTGAAGTACTTTCCAATGAAAGTTCTTCGATTCCATACACACATATCGGGTTTCCACGGTCACCAGAGCAGGAGTTTTATCTCGCGGGAAAATATTTCCCGAGCCGCTTCCTCCTTCCTGTGGAGTGGTCCGGTCCAGACGAGAGTGAGGGAGGGGACAAAGCGGTCCCCGTCAGAGGAGATATCCGCATGCGGGTAGTGTTGACAGAGGGGGCGCGCGGAAGAAAACTGATTTATACAAGTGTTTGCCAGCGGTCAGCGTGGGGGGGATTNGCCCTGAAGAAGCCATCACATGATGTGCGAAAGCTCGGCAAAAAAGAACAATTTGACTCGGTCCAACCCGGAAGATGAAATGGTAAATACATCTGACGACCGACGAAGCCTACGTGAACATATTAGCTCTTGTTTTCAAGATATAGTATCATTCTATTATATATATATTGAGTTTTCAACAAATGAAATATTTCATCACCAACAGTTGGTACACATGTTTGTTTGCATAACACCCCTCTCATCAGCTGTTCATAAGTAGTAAACATAACCTTTGCGAGTTTGTTTATTGTACGCATATTAGTTATCCTGAAATTCTCTTTCATATTATTGTAATTACATTTCAATAACGATGCATTTTCGACTTCCAACCTCATTGTCAGTTTGTAAAATTTTTAATAAAAGAAAAGTTCATAAATCTGAATGATAACTTAAAAATTACTGAGTTACTACTTTTTATTTCTAAATTTACACTATTAATTGAAGAAAGTAAAAATTACAAAATTGAAAATTAGAATTTTCAATGTTAAATACAACATTAGAAAAATGTATTACTGAAAATTATTTTAAATTAAGGACCTCCAATTTCTATATATTTCAGTTACTTTATTGTAATACTGCATACATCATTAAAAGTCAAAAAAATAAAAAAGATGCCAATGATTTTTTATTTGTTTCTTGCAAGGAATTAATAATCTAAATTGATTTGATCAATTTAATTTTGGTTCATATTTTCCATACTGTCAATGTAATATAAGAGATATAAAAAATGAAAGCAAAATAATAACATAAAATTAAATACGGTGGCAATAAATCTGTCCAAAGAGTGCAGGACAAAAAAAAAAAAAAGTTGCAAGTTATGAAAATATCTGAGAAATGGGCCTAGGGGTGGAGAGAAGCACGGGGTCAAGAGGGGAGTAAAAAATGACCACTCATTAGATTTATCTTGCCGCGGGAAAGGAAATGGAGAAGCTAGATGATTTAATTTCGGAGGCTTTCCCACTGATGTTCCTCTACGTGGAGAATCGTGTTTCCTCCATCCCTTTGCCGGGGCTCTTCCAGGACTTCTTTTCTACCCTGCACCAACCCCCGCGCCTACCCCTTAAGCTTCTCCCACGTACATGCCAAATCTATTCAAGTGCAGCACAGCTTCTCATAAAAAATTACAGGTATGTCAAATAATTTTCATTAAAAAATAAGTCCTGTTTTAGAAAATTATTATATCTTAAAGCAGTGGAAGGAACAACGATCGAAGAGGATGTCGTAAGCTAACCAGGTCCCCAATGTTTTACATACAACATACGAGAATAAGGGTAAATTTGATCTGCAAGCCAAAGACGGCAATAAGAGTAGAAGGTAAATTTACTAGTGTGACTTCTTATGGCTGGGAAGAAAACGTAGAGAAATTGCCAAGCCATCTTAATTTCTTCCATGAAATATCTTCTTAAATAAATGTTTTACGGAATATTATAGAAAATATCATAATCTCCGGAGCTTGTTCCAACTCAAATGGGGCCCATTCCTCCCCTTCCGGCTCAATCCTTCTGTCGGGGAGCGTACAAGTCCTACAATATTACCTTGGATTTTACATACAAGAATGGAATGTTTTAATTTAAATTAGTAAAAACAGATCTCAGTTTGATCAATCTCAAAATATACGAAATCTCTTTTCTAATGCATATAATTGGCTGTATACCGCTCATCCTTTTTATAAGCACTGATTATTCAGAATTAAATTTCATATTTCATTTACTCATTAGGGTTATTATATTATCGTAGATAGCTAAGGGAGGAAAAAACCGGTTCAAGGCTTCTTCTTAATTGACCTTAAAAGGGATCAAATCTTTCATAAAATAATTCATGACAGGAAAAGGAAGGTTATAAGCTGAGAAAACTAAAACATTTTGCTTTCACGTTCCATTTCTTTGTTTTAAGTGGACATCAAAATAACTAAACAGAAAATACCAAATTTTTAACGCCCAACGAAGACACGAATCTTGTGTTATATTCAAAAGGAGAGTTTGTTCACCGTAGATATTATTCTAAGATGATTTTAGTTGGGGTTTGGTCGAGGTAGATCCAAAAAACTTTTTGGCTGTTTGTTTGCATGTTTTTTCAAATTGGTTCTTTTTTCAAATTGTTTTTCATAAACTTTAAATTGTCTTACATAGCTTTCTACATTCATACTCTTGATATCACATTATATTATAATTCTCTATTATACTAATTTCAATTATTATTGTATTCTCATGACATTGTATTTCTACAGCCCTGAAGATGGCTTGCAATGTAAGCCGAAACGTTGGCAGATAATCCTTNTCCGTCTTCATTGGTTTCTGCACACCACCTTCTGTTGGCGAGCGCTTTCGGACATTGTCCATCTTCTGGCCGAAGATACTGTCACTGTCTGTATTCCACTGTTGATAGACAGTGACAGTGAACGCATGTATTCGGCCAGAAGATGGACAATGTGTACCGTATTTATTGTACATAATTCTTTTGAAGGGAGTTGAAGGGAATTCTTCTTAGCTGAAAACTTTTTACAATTTCTTTAATATTTTGCTGTTTGCAGTTGCTATTGTTACTTAAAATACTTGAATCTCTATATGTCAACATCAAATAAATAAATAAAAATGAACAAAAAACCATTCGTTTATTTAAATACTCTTGAAAATTCAAACACTTAGAGTTTGCCAGAATTAAATATTTAAATTCGTGCATTTTAAAGTACGTTAATTTACATACTTCCAAACTTTTTTTCGTTTTTACTTAAACGTCAATTTTGGTCATTATATAATTTGTTTCCAAAAAGAACATGCTTTAAGGAATTTTTATTCCCAATAGTTATTTTGTAATTTCTTGATGAAAAACGAAATGGAAAAAGAATTAAAACAATGACTTTAATAACCCTTTTATTTATCCATAAGAGAGGCTCACTAGGACACATTTTCAGGAGATTTAACCAAAATACGCAATTACCAGACAAGAGCCTTCTTCTATTAAAGCTACGTCAAAACAGATAAGAAACCTTGGTTTATTAAGGATCGATATTTTTATTCTATAATAATAAATTATCATAGAGGAAGCAACACACTTAATAATTCATTTAAATTTCAGTCTAAAATATCTATTGACATAAATGCCCAAAAAATTTAATGTTAAAAGAGATATGTAATTTTCCTTGTAATTTGTTCTTGAATATACGATATACCCATTACTAATAGTTTCTTAAATTCATTTATTTATAAAAATCAAATTCAGTATTTAGCTTTTTATTACAAACCCTTGAAAGTATTTAGTTTTTTAAAAATCTAATTGTAGTTAGAAGGAGACTAATAATTATATTATCTTCGTTGTTATTTGAGTTACGAACAGTTTATAGAACGTTTATGTTTCATTTATCTTTTACTTTTTTCAGTTTTTAATAATGTCAGATTTTATTAAAATTTTTATGAAAAACGCTTGTTGAGAAAGAATTTTAGGAATGTAACTCAGATGAGTGGTGAGCAATTCAACCCTCTCTCCCTTCTCAACAAGCCCAGAGCAAAGTGGACTTATCCCCCCCCCCCCCCTGTTATCTACAGATAAAAATTGAATTTTGTAATTTTACTCTTATTTATGCCCCTCTCTCGTACAACATGGGAGGCGATTATTATCCAATATGTTCCTACATGAAGAATTCTTTATTTTTCTTTATGTGCTTTAGAAAGAAATCAATGATTTTAGATTTGATTTTGTAATTCATGTTTCCCTGTTGATCAAAATCCCTTACATTAATCTTCCTATTTTTAAAACAGCTGGAAACAAATGTCACTGAAATAAAAACGTGTATTTTAATTTCATATCGTCTGTCTTGGGGTAAAAGATAAGTAATCCTTTTTCGTTTTGTTTCTGGATCTATTAGCATTTGCCAGGTTTTTTAAAAAGCTATTTTCTTTTCGAAAAGTCAAATGTGTTGTTATTTTTAAGTATCTTAGTTAATAATAGTCAGAAGCTAAGTTTATTATAAGCAATTAATATTTTATTGTTACATAGTCTGGGTTATCACATAATCAGAATTTTTTTTTCTATCTGTTATTAACTTAGTTAACATATTTGATAGAAAACATTTAGAGTGCCGTAAATGATCTATTGTGTAAAAGATTATTTTTGAAATTAGACGTATGACATTTCAAAATTAAGCATTATTCCCGAATTTTTTATTTTCCCTCTAAAATTCACTAAATTCGCATGATTACCAAATCAAGAAATGTTCATTTTTATTCTTTGTCAATTATTTTTATGCGTTCCGAATTTCCATTGAAAATTCCAAATGAATAGACAATACCTTTTCCTTGAATACACAACAGTAAGTTATCAACATATTTATATAAAAATTCTTTGTTGATTTTATATCCAAAGAAAGTTGTAAAACAAAATTATAGTTCAATGACTTGTGCGTTAAGTGTTTTGTGATATAAGCAAATATTTGAATTTAAAATTTTTTTTAAATTTACTATTCTATAAAGCTTTGCTTACAGATAAATGTTGTAAGTTGTGTTTTAACACATGTTATCGTATTAAATGAATATGTGTCTGAAAAAGTGAAAATCTTGTTACTATTGTATAAAATCAGCATTTTTTCAAGGATTTTTATAAAAATGAAGATTTGCTATTTTCGCTATATTATATACATTTTAAAAAAATCTAATTTGAAGAATTTGAAAGTCAGTTCCAAACTCAATATAAAAAACATAATGTACATGACAAATGTGTGCTACGTACCAATCTCTGAGTCACAGTTAGTTTCGCAAAAGGCGAGGGGAATTACAGCTCACTCAGTAATTGTACGAGTGCTTGTAGAGATATTTAATTCCGATCTAGCCCACAACGTGGCGCTCGTAATGTGGCACCTCGGATGTCTAATTACACAATCTAGCCAGAAAATGCACAACGAGCAATGGTGCACAAAGAGGCCGCTCAAGCTCAAGAACAATACGCCCTGGCAACGCCCACGGCAGACATAAGGGGTGGAGATTGATAAATATTTCCCTAAATACACTTTTCCCTTTAGGGCTTATTGTGATTTCTCATTTTTAACAGAGCTTAGGAAATATATTGAAACACATTGTACTTCAGATTCCAGTAAAAGCAAACCGTTATACGTATGCATGTGTACCTATGTATGTACCGTATTTATTGTACATAATTCTTTTGAAGGGAGTTGAAGGGAATTCTTCTTAGCTGAAAACTTTTTACAATTTCTTTATATATTGGGGTTAAGAACGTTTGAGGTTTATTATGTCATTTTCAGAGCTCAGGAATTAAAGTTCTCTATTCTCCCTCTATCTCTCTTTCGCTTTTTCTCTACTTTTGACTCCCATAGGAAATCATAGAAAAACCCGCCTTTAAAGATTTATGAGTTATAAATAAGATAATACATATAGATGAGTACAGCTATACCTAATAGAGCAACTGTGCTAAGCATGGTTTTACCTACAAAAAAAAACGTTTAGAACAAATTTATTTTCTTAGTTTAGTCCTAAATTACTTATTATTATTATCAATTATACTCAAAGATTATATTTATTTATATTAGACAAAAATAGTACAAAAAAGTAGCTGGAATAGAAACAAAAACAATTGAAAAAATAAGTACAAGACAAATTTCGGATATTACAAAGTAAATGTAGAAAAAAAAGAATGAAACTAGAAATTTAAAAATAGAAGAAACCATATTCATGAACCACTAAATTGATATTATTGAATCATATATATGTGAGTGTGTGTAAATTCTGTAGAGCCTACCAATTTTTAAAACATTTTTTCTAGTTTTCTGATCAAACCGTCGCGTAACTAAAATTGGTCGAGGAGTAGGAAAACTTCAATGAGAAATCTAAATGATAATGATACCATGAAAATTAATTAATTAGTTTATGGCTGATATCTGAAATCGTGAGTTGTCCGTGACAGGGGGGGGGGGGAGCAGGAAAACCAAATTCACTAATTTAAGAAGGACTAATGTGACAACGGGAAAAACATTTTTTCTATCCACAGAGTTGTGTAAAATAAGCGAATTTCATCCGGTCTTTAATAATAAATAATAAGCACCAAAATTATGTTGGTGTTTTAGATAAGTAAGTAATTGTAGTACAGAAAGAATTTAAGAATTAAAGAAAGTATGGCATTCAATTATTTGTAATGTTTATATTTATGTTTTAATGATGAAAAGTATTAAAAACAAATTTGTCCAAAGCCTGGAACAATGGAGTCTTTGCTGGTGTGGGTATTACTGCTTAGATATGTGTAAAATAATTCGAAGGCGTATAAAGGTATCGGGAGGGTAAACAAATAATAATTCTTTTTCTATTGTAAAGTATGTTAAGTTGAGTTCTAGACTCTGAGATGTGACCATAAACTTCCCTCGGAGATCTCTCCAGACATCACTATCGCCCTGATGATGACTTACAAGTTAATTCGAAACGTCAACAATGATAAAATAATTACCCTACATTTTTGGAGTATTTTATTTTTCTGATCCTGGCCGAAACCCTGATTAATTTATGCATTATATTAACAATATTAAAATATAGTTTTATGATAGCATTATTTAATTCAAGTGTCGTCATAAGATAATAAGCTAAAGTATAAAATTTAAAAAACTGGAAGGAATAAATCAAAAGAGCGAAGTATTATCCAAAATGGTTAGTACACAGTGGGATTTAGAAAGAAACATCAATATTTTGAGACCTTTTGTAAAGACAGGGAACAGCTTTCTGGATATAGGGAGTTGTTTATAACAGAGACAATAACATATGAAGAGGGAAGAAAAGCACGGGGGAAATTACAGAGTTTTAGTGTTGGAGCATCGGCTATAACAAGGCAGGCTGAAACGAGGAGGCGGCATAAAAACGGTATGGCCTCCAATCGTATACCCTCCAGATAGCAAACGGCTTTATACCCCACTCCACGGAACACATCTATACACATTTCTAGACCTTCATACCCACACACACATACTTATACGGGAAACATACATTTCCCCGTTCCGATTTCCAACTTTATGTCTCCTCCCGACTTATTCCGTAAGTACACAGGCAACACACACAAAGCAGCAGACGCAGAAACACACTACTAGCTGGCTGACGGTTCTTCTAATAGAGCCTTATGTGTTCTTATTTATTTGATATGAAATGGAAATATGGAAGACTCATATAGGCTAACTCAATAAAATGTTGTGAATAAGCTTGGAATTTCCGATCATAAATACTAATAATTGAATATTTAACTCTTTATTTAAAAAAAAAAAAAATATTATGTACATATTTCATACACTATAATTTTTGATGGGCTACATAATAATAGTCCTAGCTCGTCATACTGGGACGTAACCCGTCCTCAGAGAGGAGCCCAGGTTAACCCGCATAGACTATCCGGCACACATCTTCTTATCCTAAAATAAGAAGGAGACTAGACAAGGAGTGAGACAGGGAAAAAAATGCCAGTGCATTCACTTCCTTGATATTTTAACAAAACCTGCTGGAGTAGGTCCCTTGGCCATCTCTTCTTGAGGCGTCGGGGAGGGTGGTCGGGATGAACGTGGGATGCCAGGGAGAGGACTAGAGGATTTGGATGTTCTTGAAGGTTTGTGTGGAACTTATCAAATCTGGAGGGGATGAGCTCGGAAACAAAAGGTACTTACAGGTAAGAATGGATGGTTTTATTGGATACGTAGGGAGGAGTGTTGAGGGTTGTGCGAAGGACTTTGGACTGGAACCCTTGGATACATCTAATGTTTGATGGCTTCGCTGTGCCCCACAATTCAATTTGATTGAATATTGAATGTACAATTCTAGTGTTAAATACTATATTGTGTAGTCAGCGTAATTTCTTAAATTAGCTAACCAAAAATAAGTTGTATTTCTGTAAAAATAAGGTTCTGCAGTCTTTTTTTTTAAATTACACTGCACAACAAAAAAATATTTTTTGAATGTTTCCTACACTAAATTAGTCTATTTCTACAAATTTTGGGGTGATAAAAACGAAAATAACATTGAAAATTTTTTATTAGCTCTGGTTTTTGAGATATACAGCACTTAATCTTAAAGAGTAATTATACTATACGTGAAAAGTGAAAGTACAAAAAACAATATTGTTATGTTTCTTTTAGAATATTTTAAGTACAAAATTGATAAAAAAAACAAACATTATTCTTAGTGTTTTGACAAATAAAAGAGGTTTGTACCACCAAATTTCAATTAAGTCAATCCGATGTATGGTAAGATCGCTGTCGTTTAGCTTGTCTTTTATAAAACAGTTCTGGAGCTTTTTGACGCTGTCTGTACTGAGATATTTTCACATCATGTTTTAGAAGATTCCACTGTTGTAGTCTTAACCCTAACAGCGCAGCCTTTCAGAATTCACACACTTTCGAGGCATTTCAGATCAGCACTTAAATTAATTTAAAAATCAACTTCACACGATAATTTCAATAGCAACCACGTGCGTACAATTGACAAACTCGCAAAGGTTATGTTTACTACTTATGAACAGCTGATGAGAGGGGTGTTGTGTAAACAAACATGTGTACCAACTGTTGGTGATGAAATACTTCATTTGTTGAAAACTCAATATATATATAATAGAATGATACTATATCTTGAAAACAAGAGCTAATATATAATTTTATTTTCGGTTTTAACACGTGGAAATACATTAAAATCAGCTAATTTCAACCCCGAAACAAAAACTTTGTTGTTCAGTGTTATTAATGTTTCAATTCAAAAGGAGAGTTTTGGGCGTAGAGATTATTAGTATAGAATTTTTGTTGGGTTCAGTTAACGTTGATTCACAAAAAAAAAATTACACAAAAAAAAAGTGTATTTTCTTGAAATAGTATTTTTTTTTTTGGATAAACCTTGACTGAACCCCCAAAAATATTCCCCACGATTAATTTTTAAAGATAAATTTCAAGTCTAGTAAGATTATTATGATAATTAGCTGAGAGAAAACAACATTTTTCACGTTTGACAACCCAAAAATTAATAAGTTCTATTTATATTAATCAATAAAACTTATAGATTTATAAATGAATTACCCAAGAATTATTGAGTATTTTAATTTTTCTTATCCCAGCCGAAACCCTGAATAATTTGTTCATTATATTACCAATATTAAAATATAGTCTTTTAATAGCATTATTTCATTCACGTATCGTCATTGGATAATAAGCTAAAGTATACAATTTAAAAACTGGAAGGAATAAATCAAAAGAGAAAAATTTTGTTCAAAATGGTTAGTGCAGTGGGATTTTTAAAAAACATCAATATTTTGAGACAGAAATAGCTGAACATATATTTGTCAGTCGAGCGTTCTAAATAAAATTTAAAAAAGATTCTAAATACTCGTATTTTCAAATTATGCAAAAGCTAGAGAACGATTAATGGCAGTTAAGTTTCCCATTTTTTTTTTAGTTTTCTTCTCCCAGGCAAGCGTCATGCTTTTGTATTGTTAATATGGAGAATATTTTTCAGGTATTGTCTTCTTTTTTATTATCTTTATTATCTTAGACTAACTAAAATATAACTCACATATTAGTGAGGTAAGAAAGTAAAACAGAAAGCAAATGGGGCTGCTCTTTATTTGGGTTAAGAACTTAACGGGTTCCGAAAGACGTATGATAGAGCTAAGCTAAAATAAAAGTACAAGTGTTTAAAAAAACAAAAACGAAACAAAAACAGATTTTCTATTGAATAATACATTCCTCGACCCTGGGAAGCTTAGTAAGTGGGGTCTAATTAATCATTTTTTACAACTATCCCATTCCAATATTTTACTTGATCTTATTTGTGAGCAAAAGTTTTGGAAACTCTCGTTTTCTAAAATAAAATATTTGTTCTCTCTAGAATAAAAAAAATGTGGTTTGATTTGCAACGCGACCAACATTTTTTTTTTTTTTTTTTTGAACTTATAGAAAACTAACTGAGAAGTTGATAGGACTGTTGTTCAAGTACAATTTTTTAAACACCAACTAATGACATAAAAATTTGAATTGAAGAAAGATATCAGGGTATTTCATAGGTTAAGAAAATGAGATATAATGAAAAAATGTTTGAGCATTATTTTTACAGTTAACTTAAACCCTTTTCTATCATTTCTTCTCATTACATTATACATTCTAAAAATTCAATAAAAAAGTTTCTTAAATAGCAATAAAAAGGATAGTGATTCATCTCTGAAGTTAGTTGTAACAATATGAAAAATTAAGAAGATCTCTAGATATTAAATTTAGCTTTTCATCGGACAGCCTTCATAGTTGTGGCCCTCAGCCCTTTCCAACCCAATTCTACAGAAAGTGAGGGGTATTCTTCGGGTTGAATCAGTGTCTTTATTTGAATTCCATTCTAAAGAGGGGAGGCTTTCTTATTTGTGTGTTCCACCGCCAGGAATTCACTACACCTCCATCCTTTCCTCCCTTCGAACATTTCCGCTAAGCTCTATTGTATATACTGTTCTTTACTCAACTAAGCCACGAGGCAACAGAATTTTGTTTACTTCTTTTTCAAAATGAACCTTTTTACATAAAAAAAAAATAACTCAAAAGCCAAATTACATTAAATTAAAAAATTATCCATCTGGAATTCTTTGTTTTATCTCAAAGGTAAAACCAATTTTTATTTCATTTAGAATTTAAGTTTCATCGAGCGTTTCACACGAACAGTTTGTAATCCTACAATCTAAAAGACAAATATGCCTAAATCATTTGTAGCAATTAATATTAGCCCATTGATTAATGGTTCCCTTGATTTATAAGTTAATTATTAAATTATTCGTTTTTGGAGTAGTAAGAAATAAATAATATTTTATAAAAATTTTTGAACATAAATAAGGTTGTAAATAAGACTCGTCGTTATAAGTTTCTACAGTAAGCATATTTATCGGTGATTTTTATATTTAATTATTTTTTAAATATCCACTTAAGGATCTCTCGCCCTTCGTCAGTGAGGAGAGAAGAGAAACTAACTTGTTAACTTGTGTGTGCATTGTACTCTCTATCCCACCTGTTCTTCATTACTATACATCGCAGCAGCGAATTTTTCACTTTGTTTATATATATATAAATTATACCTAGAAAATATCCTTAAGCTCTTCATTAGTAAATAATCTAAAAGGTATTTCCACCATCAATGAATATAGAACTATCATACCTTCTATTATCCGTCTTCATTGGTTTCTGCACACCACCTTCTGTTGGCGAGCGCTTTCGGACATTGTCCATCTTCTGGCCGAAGATACTGTCACTGTCTGTATTCCACTGTTGATAGACAGTGACAGTGAACGCATGTATTCGGCCAGAAGATGGACAATGTCCGAAAGCGCTCGCCAACAGAAGACGGTTTGCAGAAACCAATGAAGACGGACAATAGAAGGTATGATAGCTTTTCATTAGTCCTTCCTAAATTTCGTTAAGCAAACAAATATCTATGTGTCCATCCCCTCCTTTTCCCTGCCTCTATACTCTTCTGGTTCGTATTCTCTTACAACATCTAATTTTATAATAATTCTTATCATTCAATATTCACAAGTATCATGATTATGATTAATTTTAGGTTTTGCAGTCATCTTGCAATTATTCGTTTAAAAGATAGTAAGGGCTATTTTGGAGATCAATATTTTGTTTTATTAAATAGTTTTTGTTGGAGTTCGGTCAAAAGTATCCAAAAAATTCAAATATTAAAAAATATAAATATAAATACAAAATTGTGTACTTTTAGGTTATCTGCCAACGTTTCGGCTTACATGGGAGAAGGCGAGAGGGGACGTCCTGTCACTAAGATCTCAGTTTCATGATAGTTTCCGTCATGAAATTTTCAACGTTCCTTCTCGCCTTCATGATAGCCCTGAAGAAGGCCAAAACGTTGGCAGATAATTAAAAAAATATAAAATTTTAAAAATCTTTTTGTTATCAGTCTACCTTGACCGAACTCTAACAAAAAACATCAAATAATTATATCTACAGTCAAAAAACACTCCATTTGAATATTTTTTTCTTCTACTATTCTTTTAATCGTTATCTAAACACCTCCTTTACACTCAAAAGGCTTTCGAAATACGGCAAGATATCAAAACAGCAGAATATTAATACGGAACAATTACCTTCCCCTAAGCGAATCCGTCCTTACTTCCACAGCTTCCTTGAATGTTCATAAATGCCCGTGCGGATAATTTGGAAGATGAGGGTCTTTCAGTGAACTGCTAGAAATACGAGATACCCTAAGGGCCTTAGGAATTTGGATAATTGGTGTCCATTTGTGCGGAGACTGGTGACGACTTAATTCTGGCGTAATGACGTCAGGGCATGCCTTGCTTCAGACAGACCAAGACGGTCTGTCTCCCTTTGATCCCTTTGATCTCTCCCCTTTCAAATCCCACTTCCCCCGTTCCTTTCCCTTCAGTCTCAGAGTAACGGGGATTATTTCCTAACCCGTGTTACACGCTTCCTTTCGTTTTTCAAGGGCTTGGGACGCTCCATTGACTTTTCGCACCTTTAGAACCCTTTATATCCTACCTTCTGGTAGGACTTTAATCTTAAAGGGGGGATTCTATTTGGCTTTTGTTTTATTTGCCGCTATATATATCAAATATTCCTTAAGGTTCCTCTAGTGGTGGAGATTGTTCTGATTGGTACTTTCAAGCTGGCAAAATAAGTATTGGGCAGTATCGGGCGGGTTTTCCTGTAAAAAATAAAATAGGACCCAACATATTATCCTGGGTGGTTGAACAGGGTGTAAAATCCTAAATAATTTTTAAAAAAGTAAACAAGGCCCAGTATTAAAAATATTGCAATAATTTTGAGGGTTTTTCTTTAAATAATTCATATATACTGACTGTCATATACAGAAGAACCTTCATTTATGGAGAGGTATAAATGAAGGAGAATATCACGTGGACAGAAAATATCGATTGACGAATAGATTAAAATTAAAAAAGCATTGACGAGTAAGAGATAAAGGATCTGGGACAGGAGTTGACGAGATAATTTACCTATATTAAACTATAAGGACAACATATTTGTGTGCTCTTGAGAAATATAAACCAGAGGCATCAAAGGAAAGATAAAATTAGGAGCCATTCACCCAAAAGTAATAGGAACAATGTTTTATGGAATTGCACAGTCATATATATTGCAGAATGGCGACAACGGCGAAAAAGAGGATTCAAGAGTGGCAGACACAATACGGGAACTATAGGAAAGGAAATGTTTAACACAGGTAAAAACTCTTAGGGCTTGTATCTGCTTTAAAATTTAAATCGCATTGTCCCTTGGTAAGGGAAAACCAAAGAGTTCTTTCGTAAAAATAAAAAATAAAAATACTTTACACCAAATAAATTAAAAAATATTTCAAAATATTATAGGAGGTTGGTTAAAATATTCAGTACTGGGTCTTTAGGGAGTCCAATATCCCTATAGAGAGAGTTTCTCGACTTAATTCCAGATGGAATAGCTGCGTGTGGGGGAGTACTTTGATCAAGTCCTCGGAAACCCTTCCTAACTTCTTTTTTAAATACGTCCTGCCAAATAATACTTCAAAGCAAGTAGAGGAGGTTTCATGTTCAGGCGACTTCTTTCACTCACTTTTTCTTTTGAGTTGAAATTATCTGGAAAATCCTCTTATCTTGATGAAAACGTATTAACCCTAGTAGCCATTTTGTTTCTTTTTCCGAATAGTAATTAAAATGTATCAGAAAGTTCTTTTGTTTGTTCTTTTCTATTTTTCTTTTAAAAAATTGCTCTGTATTGAAAGACATCAATATGAAAAGTTATTAAATATTTGTGATTCTAAATTTTTTTTTATTGGAACATAGATCTAATGTCTTAGTTTTAGAGGAATATATTGTTGATGACAAGGAAGCGTGTGACGAGAGGACCAGACCTGTACGGGAAGGGGTCAATTAAAGGATGCAACCTGCTTCGTTACTTCAGATAGAAAATTAGGGTGACGCATAGATAACTTAAGAGTCTTCTAAGCCTGCCTCACCTCATTCATGAAGTTATAAAGCGGGTCGCTAGCAGTCCTTGAGTTAGTGTTACTCAAAGTCCGTTGTCGTGTCAGATTAAATAAAGAATTAAATTTCTTTATTATAAAAATAATAAATGCTAGAAAGTTTATATTTATCTATATATGTTATATGGGCTATGGAAAGATGATCATTAAATTTATTCAAAAATAAAAAGTCATAGTTCGATCAAGAACAGTGAGGATTTTCTGAAAGTTTCAGAACGTACATTTCTTATCAGGCTATCATTTACCACCAGCAAACTGTTTTGGAACTATTTGCTCTAACTAATAACTTTGCTTGCAAAGGTTAACAATAACCTCTTGACTGCTGTTAGTAGCATTTTTTGAAACAAGTTTGTTGTTTACTTTGCAATATTGTAAAATAATATAGAAAGCAAATAGACAATGGCTGTTATCATTAAAGAAATGTGTATATTTCCGATAAAGTATAATAGTACTAAGGCTCGACGCTTGGCAATGTTAGTATTATTTGACTTGAAAAAAAAAACTCGAACTAAACAACACTTGATTGATCATGGGTATCTAGGAATTGCAAAACATGGCACTACCGAAACCACTGACCGACGTTTCTTAGATAAATATACACCAGCATCTATATGTTTGGTTTTTATGAAACTGTTTCACTAGTAGCTACATATTTCAATTAAATATAATAATTTAAAAAAAGGAGTGAAACTAAAGAGGCAGAATTAATCTGAATGAACTAATTGGAGTACAGTTCTGATAAGGTAAAAATCTACTTCAGGAATTAAATTAATTTATATTTTCAAAAGTGGTGTAACTTGGGTTTTTCTGAGCTACCTACTCTGAGACACAAATAAAAAATAAGAAAAGAGATAATTCCATCTAAATACCTTAATGCTACAATCCATTTACTACTGTATTGCATGTAGAAGAAATAAAAGGAAGAGCTGAAAAATTTATGAGTACTTATAACGATATACTCTAACAAAGAACGCACTCGAAATCCCGCGAAACTGCTAAACAAAGTCAACACGATTTATGAAGTCGTATTACAAAAGGAGAAGGGAAAGTTTCTGGAGGAATATGAGAAAGTAGAAAGGGAGAGGGTAGAATGTACAATATAAATAGGCCTCTATATACAAACATTTTTTCCCTTATGGAAATGAGTTTGGTAGCCTCAGCTGGGCATGTTTATGGTCCGAAGAAAGAGGTGGGCCGAGAGGAGGAACACAACGGGAGAGCTGGAGGAAATGGCTCCCTCGTGATTTGTGAGATTTCAGTTTCAGGTGCATCAGGAATAATAAAGAGGAAATTAAATACAATATATATTCGGGAGAGTGAGAGAGTCATGTTGGCCGGTAGTCAGCTCGGTCTCCCAGTTTCAAAGTCTCCCGGCCCAGTTTAGATTTATGAGGGATTTTGAGTATCACAGACTGGTTCCCGCCAAAAGGATGGCTTTATTGCCTCGCTCTTCTTACCTGCTCCTTTTGCCTTGTCTGACAGACAATATTCTCACCCCCCCCCCCCCCCCCCCCCCACTTACTATTCTTCTCAACGTCACTTTTTTTTTTTTTTTTTTCCATAATTTCTCTATTAGCTACCTCCATCCTCTTCCAACGTGATTTTTAATCAAACCGGGTTTTCAGTGTGAAACACGCTCCTGCAAAAAAAACTTTCTTCCCCGAACAGCTTATAAAAAAACATACTGTCCATTGTACAATAAAGAAAGGTTCTTCCATTAGGAAATTCAATCAACCCTTAAAGCTAATGGACAAAAGAAAAAAATTGCTTAAGTAATTACACAAAGCAGAAATGTGACTTTCACATTCGTCCAAATAAAGTATAAACAGTGATAAATTGAGAGTTTTTTTTTTTTTTTTTTTTTACCGTAGATATTATTATTAGATTTTTTTTTTGTTGGGGTTCGGTTAAAGTAGATCCAAAAAATACAAAATTTATAAAATACTTTTTTTTTTTTAAATTTGTATTTTTTGATCTTAAATAAAATTCTATTCCCTCCCCACGAATCCCCCCAATGAGCATTACAAAATAAATAACACTATAATGAGAGATGGAATTAACTAATGGTTAAATTAAAAGAAGTTTAGAATATCAGGTTTACACTACCAATTATATTGGTTTTCTTTCGTCAACCCACCAGTAAGGGTGGGTTACTCCTAGGCAGCCATCTTGTCCTGAGGGACTGAAGAAGGTTTCGTACAAGAAATGCAAAGAGATCTAGTAAACTCTGACTACCTACTTCTTTTCTCAGGCTCCCTATGAAATTTAACATGAGATTACATATCACAACTAATATCATTATTTATATATGAAGAAGGTTTTATTTCTCAATAAAACTCTGCCCAGAATAGTAGGGCAACCTGCACGCAGCGTCTGGCAAACCACTTATAAAATCGTAATTCCACGTCGTTGCTCCAAGCGTTTTTCGTTTTAGACTAAATAACTGAAAAGCATTAAAAATAAACAAAACTTGGTTTTCGTTCATAACAAAGCAACATATGTTAATCTGATTTTGCTCAAATACTAAATAAAAAATTATTTTATTATATTAATTGCGAAAAATGGTAAATTACATTGTGAAAAATTAAGATCTGTGATCACTAGGGCTTTAAAACTAACACCTACACATATTCCATCAATATGTAAATTAAATTGAGAGATTTGAATTTTGATAAAACCGATGGGGGGGTTAATAAGTGGAGCAGTAAAAATATGATCTAAATGTTTTTAGTGAAAATTTTCGAAAAAATATTGGACGATTGACAAAGTTAAAACCACGTTAGAGCAGAAAAGGTATGCTATAACATTCTACAAGACAATATACGTAGACTTCTATAAGTAACATTACACGTAAATGTTAATATAATGTTCTACTATTAGATTTTTTTTGTTGGGGTTCGGTTAAGGTGGAGCCAAAAAACACAATTTAAAAAAATGTATATTATTTTAATAATTTGTCAATGTTTTTAATTATCTTTAAAAAAAATACATATTTTTTTTATATTTCAAATTTTTTGGATCTACCTTGACCGAACCCCAATAAAAAAATTAAGGAATAATAACTATAGTTAAAAATAAAACTCCATTTTTACATATAATGTACACTACATTTTAGGACTTTTTGTTCAGAAAACAGAGTGTTCCAAGTTCACTTTCAATGTAAATCCGACAAAGCCCTGTAACATGAGCTAAATAAATAAAGAAAGAAACAACACTTTTAGTATATTCCTCTTTCAGCATTTTCACTCTCGTTACATTTTATTCGATCGTTATCTCTCCTTCCTTCCCCATTCAGAAAGTGAGAAAGCGTTTGCATTCTTCCCAAAAAAAAAACTGCTGTAGTTTCAACAATAGCGGGGGAAATGAAAAACTCGCGGTCGGCCTGAATGAAAAATAAATAGGAAACAGGAGTGAGTTATTGGATGTGTTATTGGCAGGTATTGTTTGAATGCCGAACGTGGGACTGACTGAGGGACGGCCTATAGATGTCCAAGATGGCGGGTGGAAGCCAGCCGACACCTGAAAGGGTTTGCCACTTTTATAGGCCTAATACCTCGAGGGGCCCTTAAACTCAAATAAAAACAGCATAAAGGCCGGGAGGAGAATAAAAGTAACTGCTACTCAGCGAAGTAGGGGGTGGAGGGGGGAGAGAATAAATGTTAAATGGCCCCCGACCACCGACTCCAGTACCAACGCCCTGGGATAAATTCGAACTAAACAGCTTTTGTGTTTAAAGGTTGTTTTCCATGAAAGATAAAGCTCTCTTAGACTGCTACACAGGAAAGAATGACTCTACAGTAATATTAATGCTTTAATTGAATAGTCCATGTAAAAAAAATTTCCAGACAGTAGAAACATACAACTATTTATTTATTAACTAGAAAAACTCTAAAGAAAGTACTTTTATAATACATTCCACTGGCTCAATTTCACTAGAGTCCAACGCAGAAACTCCATGTCTATTTGATAAGTGTATAATTAATTTTGATTTTATATGAAATGTCTCAACTGAAAAAAACAAAAAAAAAAGTATAAAAAGGAAAACAATTTATAATGAAATTTTAAATGTAGATTACAATTCTAAAGAATTAGGCAGGAGAAAAAAAAGCAATTTATCAAACAGTATATATNGTTGACAGATGTGTTATTTCGTTTGATATATATATATATACATATATAGTAGTCAAGAACAGGTGGGATATAAAGTGCAGTGAACACACGAAAAGAACAAAATCACAGAGAAAAATTTTCGGGGATTTCTCGCCCTTCGTCAGTGAGGAGTAAAGCGTCTCTCAGTGTCAAAGGGCGAGAAACCCCCGAAAATTTTACTCCTTGTGATTTTTTCTTCTTGTGTGTTCAGTGCATTCTATATACCACCTATTCTTGTTTACTGTTTATCGCAGCCGCAAGTGTTTCATTTTCTATATATACCTTATATATATATTTGTGTGTGGGGAATTACGAAAAAAATGGTAGAATTTAAATTTGAGAGTTGATCGGGCCTCCCATTTTTAAAATAAATACATTTAATTAAATATTAAGGTATCTTCTTGCTAGTTGTTAAACGGATTTGTTTAGTTGAAATCTAATGGTAAGAGTGAAAATTAGTTTACAAAGAGAAAAATTGATAACTATCAATCAATATATTTCTAATTTTTAGAGTTACTAATACAAATTATAAAACATAAAATGTTAAAAATTTAATATTCTACAAGTTATGGTCGGTTACATATAGCATAAAACGCACAATAAGGATAATACTTAATAATGAAGTAGGTGGGTTGTGGGTTGTGCGCCACCTCCCACACATCTCCCCTCCATATTCACCTAATCCTATGCTCAGGAAAATTATCTTTTATATTCCTTCTTCTTTTGGGCTTTTAAGTTCATTTTTAGTAGTTTATTATCATTTATACCCAATGTGATAAACTATGGAAAATCTGCATAGTTAACACCGCTCTTGCATGATGGGCTTCTTTTTGTTTCACTGTGTAATTCGATAATAAAAATAAAATTTTAGTAGCCTTTAAATGACGTGAAACGTTTTATTACAAATTTAATTAAATAAGATGCTGAAGAATTCTCTTGGCTTACGCAGCTTGCGTTCGGACACAGCAGACATTTTTCAATAATTCCCATAAATTGTGATTTTGTTGATTCGTTTGGAGCCATCATTAACGGAGCTTGCTTTTGTAGAATTCCTCCCATCTCATTGCTATAGAACGTCCTAATAAGCCAGTGATCAGTTCAAGATCTAAGTAATAGAAAACCTCTTCATTTTTATTTAACTCAGACCCTAATAAAATAGTTTTTTTTTTCTTTTTAAATGTCTTATTTGTCTTTAAATAAAACAAATAAGACACAATTTTTTCTTTTACTTACTTACTGCGTGGCCCTACAGCCCGGGGTTGGCTTAGGCCTCCTGAACAATGTCCTTTTATCTGCTTCTATCCCTCGCTTTCTGCCTCCACGCTGAGACGCCTTAGTATCCTCAAGTCTTCCTCGAGGTCCCGCAACCATCGTCTCCTTGGGCGGCCAACTCTTATTTTGCCAATCATAGAGCTATAGAAAATTGTGTTCGGCATTCTATTAGGAAGCATTCGAATAGTAACGAATAGTAATGGCCCAACCATTCAAAACGGTTTTTATGAACTTTTTTTTTTTTCTTTTGAGAAACAAAATTTTTGTCCTCCATCGATCCACTGGAATAACGAGTTTCCCTGTACTACAATTTATCAGCTTTGTATATACAAATTATAAATGAGGAAAATTCAGTTATTGTTGAAATTTTCTGTGAAAAAAGTTTATCAATTGATAAATATTTAATTTGGTTGTGGTATTTTATCCCACGTAAATTTTAAACAATTAATGAGAGGGAATAGAATAAAAAATCTATCTGTCCCAGAGTAGAGGGAATTGAATGAGACAACTAACGCGTCCTGGTAGCATAACTGGCAAGTGCACCGGCCCGGATAGCAGGAGATCCAGGTTCGATTCCTGGCTGGGGCAGATAGATTTTTTACTCTATTCCCTCTCATTAATTGTTTATCAATTGATATTTAAATTACTATTAATATATCAAAAAGGAATAAAATTTATATTAACATACATTCGGTTTCATCTAAGCTCCCAGTTAAAACCAAAAAAATGTATTTGTTTCATAAAAACTTATTGACTTATTATTTTAAGGCAATGTAAACCCCTTCTAGTATCCTATTAAAATGCATGCATCAAGTCTATATAGAAATAAAAAATAAAGCGTTCCACACTAAGGAGCTGTGCATCTTAAGCGGACTCCCGAAGCCTGCTGGTATCAGAAGACAGAAATAGAAGTAAATGACTTCCACGGTGATCTAGGTAAGAAATGACACTGAGGTGAAGAGACTGTGTCAAGCGGAACAGGACTTGGAAGAGGATGGTAACTCCCAGCTCCCTTGAATGTCTCCCTTAGTTCTCCATTCAGTCTGTAGCCGGTCAGCTGAGGTGATATGCTCAGTCGAGATGTAGAGGCCGGCCAGTAAAGATGTCGGCCCCCTATCTCTCTAGTACTGTAATAGAGGAGTCTTACCCTCTCTTTTTCTACCCCTAACAGAGCTTTTCCCCTGCTTAGCTTTCTGCCCTTGGGTAGTCACTGCCAAAGCGACCGCAATAAAAACTCCAAAACATCAGACCTCTGTTCTCCATGAATTTGAAGCCGCCTCGCTATCATCAACCGCAATTATATACAAGAATCGTTTTAAATAGCAAAGTGTTGATTTGTAACTCAAAAATGTTATTTAACAAAAGGAAATATAAACTGTTTTTTTTTTACTAATACAATGCTTAAGTATATATATTTCTTTTTTGCGAATTCTGGTTTTAATAAAAAATTACAAGTAAAGAATAAAGAAGTATACATATTCTTCTTTAATACAAGATCCTATTACT
>KZ807001.1:686255-704758 GCA_000696205.2 Oncopeltus fasciatus
CTAAATTATAAGGCGAATGACATTTGTTCATAACCGTGACAAATATATACTTAGATATATTTATATAAAAGAGATATAATTTATTTAAGAAAAACTTTTCTTGATGTCTAAAAAGTCAAGCACAGTATTTTAAATTCTAGTAGTTAAGAATAATTAATTAATATAAAGAGTCAAATTACGAAAATATTCGCATTAGAATAAGAGAATATTTATTCTGGGACTAAATAACCCATTTAAACAAAAAATCAAGATTAAACAAATAACAAGCCAGAGAAAAATTAAAAAGAAAAAAAGTTTAAAAAATGTATCAAAATTCTAACAATGAAAATTAAAAAATATTACAATAACAGTGATCTTTAATTTTATACAACTGGAGACAAACTGATATAAAAATTAATTAAATATTAATATAAAACTGATAAAATGAAAATAAAAAAAATGAAAAAACAAATTAAATAAATACATTTGCGATAGAAAAAAAAAAGAAGAAGAAGAAAAAAGCATACTGTTTATGAGATCAACTTCAGCCATAAATGAACTATTATAACAGTTTATTAAACGGCACTAATATACAAAATTTGATACTTCTTCTTTAACAATTTCTGACGTTGGAGTCCAAAACAGGCCTACACACACGCTTATAATGTTGGACGGATCATATATTCTGTAACTCTTCTTAGTAGACCGCGTACAAATGAAGTGGCGCTAAAATTTTCCCCTTTTTTGGAGGGAAATCTGCTAGGACCCAGGTAGGAGTGAGGAGGGATGGGCAGGGCTGGAATGAGACACTGGGAGGCGAAGGCGAGCTAATATAGCGAACTCGTCTAATAAAGTAGACGGCTTGTCTGTCAGGCGGCGGCCTGGAGTATGTGGAAGTCCTCCGCCAGGAAGGACAGCTTCCAAGAGGGTGACCAATATTCCCTTTCTTGTGTTCATGTGCGCGAGCAACCCTCCCCCCGACTCGTAAAGCAAACTAATGGAGTAATGGAAGGAAAACATTTCAATTCCAACAGCTGGCCTATATGGGCAACTATTTTCTACTTACAGCTCGTATTTAAAAATTATATCTTGAAATTTTTATTATTATTTGAAATTTACGACTCATCTAAATCACTTTTGAGCTAATTCAGAGCTCTGCTTGCACAAATCACATCTTACCTGCCGAAATTACATTAAAATTAGTAAAAATAACAGAAATCATTAGATGTTCACGTAGGCTTCGACGGTCGTCAGATGTATTTACCGTTTCTTCTTCCGGGTTGGACCGTGTCATCTCTCTTTTACAACTCTCATTCTCTTTTCAGCCCTGAAGAAGCCATCACATGATGTGCGAAAGCTCGGCAAATAACAACAATTTGACACGGTCCAACCCGGAAGAAGAAACGGTAAATACAAAAGAAATCATTATTTAGTCCCCGATACTCAGGATTTTGCAGAAGAAAAAAGTCTTGTACAGAACTAGACATAGCGAGGGAAAAACGAGATCGCAAAATCCATTTAAGCATCTAAGAGTAAGTTGGTCCAAGTTGCTTTATTTAAAATTGGTGCAATAATAAATAAATGCCTAATTACACAATAAAAACTGAAAAATACAATATGAAGTAAAAAATAAACCCGCAATAGTCTGGCATAACCTGGGATAAAATGTGCATTCAATTATTCTAATCACAGATTTAAATATCATCCTGCATAAAGATAAAAATAGATATTTTACTGAATTATATTTTATATTACAGACTTTCAAAGGATCTAACCTATAAGACTGTTCACACGACGGTGTTTTTAGAATATTTTTTTATACTTTCTCTGATTCATATATATAAATATATAATTTGCAATGAAATTTTACATTCTCTTTAAAAAAATAATATTTAATTCATTTATTTGAAATGTGGGGTTAGTTTACCACAATTATCACCATAATTTGAACGTTTTATTTGATTTAAATCTATTGAAGTGTAAGGGTGGTGGAGTAGAGGGAGACTAAGATTCAAAATCTTTGCATCTTCGTTGTCATTATGATTAAAAAAGAACTAGAAAAGTAATTTTCTAATTGGTTGGAAGTGTATTTCCTGTGTCCAACATCCTCATCCTACACCCTCTGTGATAATCACGGTCACATTGAATAGATAATTTTTAAACTTTCATATTTTACAAAAAAAAAAAAAATTTTAAAAGAAAAAAAAGAAAAGAAAAAAGGAATAAGAAAAGTTTTATTTAATTATTTTTATTAAAGTTTTAATCAATAACAAATTCATCCAAAATTATGTAAATACGAAATTTTGCTTCTTTTAATCTAGAATCCCAAAAAAATTAGCTAAACTACATGGAAAAAGTTGGTTCTAACTAAACAAATAGGGCATTTTCAAGTTTTAGATGGGTAGTCTGCTAACACAAACAAACAGTATTGTAAAAAAAAAAGGTAAATAAACACTCTCAAGAAACCATAGGAGATAATCATTATAAACTTGCTATGCCATTCCAAAAATCCTTAATTACAAACCTTTCCGTTTCGTATTTCACGGACAAAACCAATGGAAAAATACAAATTTTTACAGAGAAAAAGTATTTTTAAAATGATTATATCGGAAACTGGAAAAAACCATGCCAGAATGAATCCCCACCAACACTTGTGGGAATTAAGATAACATATTGAACGCGCAGGAGCCCAAGAATTCCATGTATGTGAGAGAGCATTCCTCCAGAAAGAGATGAGGATCAAAGGCACTCATGCATTCTGATCAGCAAGGCACTTCAGATTTTCCCATGAATTCAATAATTCATGGTTACATCCTCCCACTCATATTGAAAATTGGAAATATGGAATGTATTCTACTTCCTACAGGTATATAATCAAGTCTTCCAAATCTCTATACACGTTCCATTTTTATCACCAATAAAATATTGGAAGCATTCATATATAACCAAGCATAAATATAACTTCTTATTTATATCAAATGTTTAAGAGAAAAATAAAAAAACGAATTTTTTAGCTAGTCTAATAATAAAAAAATATAAATTACATAAAAATTCTGTCCATTATTTATGAATTTAAGGTGATATTAGCTCACAAAATTTTCTCAATGTCTTTGCTCTTTTTAATAAGATTTTATTCCATCTACAGTAAAGCTATTTTTTTCAAAATCTCTTAATATTTTTTTTCTGTGATTGATTGTTACATTGCCAAACCTAAGATCCCATATTCCTTACCACAACATGTTCTGAAAAAATAAGTTCACTGTTCGAAAAAATGTAGCTTGCTTCATTGTAGCTGAAGTTTTCATTCTAAAGTTTACCTGAGACTACTGTGAATTCCATAGGACTCACCTTCTAATAATGGACTAGAATATTAACTTCATGGAATATATTAAGTTAGAGCCGTAGCAACATGGAGTATATAGTTTTTAGAAATAATTGGTATAAAAAATATAAAAAAAATTGGAAGATATGACGCGGTAAATTTCATCTGATTAAAAGAGGGTTGTAAGGAATTCATATTGTCTTGATAGCGAGTATATTTGGTAATTTTGAAGAGAAGAGTGAGCGATATAGAAGGAGAGAATCAACAAGTACTGGAGTTCTTGGATGCTAAGATCTAAGGAATAAGGGGGGAATGAGATGTGATTCTTAATGGCGGGAATAGGGGTGAGAAGGGGTGGAGCACTGTTTGAGGGATGGAACAGGAACGCCATGACAGGCAGCCGTCAGTTCGCACTATGCCTGTATTAATGGGCGTCCCTTCAGGGCATGGTTGGATCATTGGGCTCAATTAGCCCTCTCAGGTGATCTATCGCCTTCTATTTGTATTGGGGACGCTCTAAATCATCAGCCATGCTTGAAATACAACACCCCCGCCATGAGCCACAGGCGTTAGTCTTCGCTTCAACTCATGCTATCAGTATTGCCTTACCTTGGATGAGATTATGGCAAAAACTGTTTCCAATAGCACACATCGGCTTAGTTTCCATTATTCTATAGTAATATCTATAATATACTAAAGCCTGGGACTCAATTCAGCTTTCCATAACGGTACAATGCTATTTTAGTCTATTTTAGTCATTTATCAATACAGAATAAGAATAGTCAAAAGTATAGTCGAAGTTTCAAAATTAGAAGATTTGATCTTCTTTCTGCCAAGCATTGGCTGTGCTACTCAATAATTAAGAGAAAGTTAGGTTAGTGGAGTACCTAAATAAAAAACCATAAATCTATTTTATATTATTGGTCTAATTACAAGTATATGTATTAAAATTTCATCTGTTAAAATATTCGGGAGATATTCGGGAATTTAAGAAAGAAGGTTGAGCGCCCCGTACTTGTCCTCCAATTAGGTAATAGCCACCATCAACAACCTTCCCTTAAAATCATTACCCTTTCCCCCTAAGATTACTTACTCTTATTAATGTCATCATAAATGATATAGGGAAACATCTTAGTTTCCTTCCGTCGTTTATTCCCATTCTAGTTTACGAAGCTCCTGCTGGACTTTTTCTCTTCATATATATGTTCCCTTCTTCCCTTCTAATGGAAATAGTGCTCCTTTCAACGAATGGGGAGCCCATTAACTTTGTTTATCGAATTTGCAATATTATATAATGTTCACGTAGGCTTCCACAGTCATCAGATGTATGTAAAGTTTTTTCCGGGTTGGACCGTGTAAAGTTTTTGATGGTTGCCGAGCTTTCGCACATCCTGTGATATCTTCTTCAGGGCTGAATAGAGAATGAGAGCTGTCTACAAATCCAGGGGTTAAGTGCCGGGTATAAATACCCCTTGTTTTGAAGACAGCTCCTCATTCTCTATTCAGCCCTGAAGAAGCCATCACAGGATGTGCGAAAGCTCGGCAACCATCAATAACTTTACACGGTCCAACCCGGAAAAAACTTTACATACATATTATAGAATGTTTTTTATCTGTATCTGTTTTCCCTTTCTTCAGAGAATTTGTTACACATATGAATACTTTTCTCAAACAATTTTTATTTATTATAATGATCATTTTTTTAAATTTATTTTCCGCGCGTCATCTGAGGTCATTGGCGCTAATTTCTCTAAATTAATTTTTTTTTTGTATACGTATATAAGTGTTAGCCTCACTTTCGATTACTTAGGGTCATGGAGGGATGGGGCTAATTACAAGTTGCCATCTCATTCTAAACATCAATGGCTCAGGACAAATTTTGATTTAGCGATACAAGCTTGTCCTAGACGGGATTTGATCCCCGATTGTGAGACCCGAAAAGATCCTGTGAGTAACCCTGGCTCTCTGGCATTAATTTTCAATTAACATTTTGCCCATTTAACTCTAAATTGTTATGACATTATAATAGTATAGACAACATTTACGTAACACTATATAAGAAGATGTGTGATAATATATCATAATTCCTGTAAATACTATTAGTCCACCAAAATAAACATTATTTATACTAAATTCTCATTTTATTAAACCTCGTTATGGTATCACAAAGGGGATGAATATTTCTCTTTTTGAGTGCATTTTGAGATAAAGCTTTAGCAAGTCCACTATGCAGAGTAAATAAGCTTATATCCAGATTTGCAAATGTGGGAGAGCTGTGAGGTAGACGGCTTCCACTATACCGGTTGGAAATGGAGGAGACATACAGTTCAAGTAGACAAAGGGACAATGGCGAGCTGATCAATCCGGAGACTAATCCACAATTAGGTTGCTTCAAAGGGAGGCTTCACACATATTAAATCCAACATGGTACGGATGAGCTCCAGCCCAATGTCCGTCCCAAATGGAGCCAGGGAAGTTAGATCGGGCTAGCACACGCAGATATCCCCCCCCCCCAAGCGTTACCCCTCGTCACGTGCCCCTCCTCCCCTATCCTTCTTTTCCCTCCGACTGCCGGTCAAAGTCCAATTAGCCGGCCTAGTGGGGAGAGGGAGTGGGGCCGAAGGACCTTCCGCAAACACAAAGACCTTCCACTCACAAAGACAAGCGGACAAAGAATGGGACTTAGAGAGGGAGTGGTCGTCGCAGTCTAGTTAGGAGGAGTCTTCAGACAAGTTTATTGGCTTTGGGTACAGAGCTTAGCAAGGCTCCCAACGCAATTAAAGCGGATAGTGGAGTACACGAAGAAGAAGTGGAGAACACATGCTATTCTTGGTATGCTCTAATACAGCAGTAGAAGACTGTGGTTTCGTACAGGACTTAATCATCTTGAATCTTAACACATCATCATCTCGTGTCTTGTAAAATACTGAAGAAAACTATGCGTGGCCACACGCTTTCCTGTTTACACCTTCTTGATATCTCAATTATATTGAAACCATATATGAATATAATATATACACATACATTACTTCGGCCCAATCAGGATGTAAACCTATGTATGAAAGACAGTTTCGACATAAGAAACACATCTCTTTAGAATTATTAAAAACCAATCCTTTTCATGAAAATCATGAATTACAGCTTAGAGTAAATGATTGAAATGCGAGAAGATACTGAAAAAGTATTTCATCAATATTTGCAAATCAACATATTAAATTTTTCTTTTATCTACATGAACTTTAAATAATGCTCAAGAACGAAATGTAAAATTTTTAAGAAGTTAGCAATTATTTCTTTGTCAGCGAACTGTGGACAGAATTAGTAAAAACAAGGCCTAAAGATGTAAAATGGAGATCCAAAAATGTTCTAAGCATGTTCCTAAAGTTTCAATAAATAAGCATAAAAGCAAAAACAAATAACTAATTTAATGATACCAAACGAAAACGGAATAACATTACATCTAGCATCTACTCTCAGAATAACATTCTATAAATTTATTAATTAACCTAAAATTATTTTATAACAATTTTCTACTTGTCCATTTAATTCACCTTTCTACTCCACTGATTACAGCTGTTTAAAAAAATCTCGCATTTAATAGGAATAAGCTGAGAAATGAATTTGATTATTATATGAATAGTGGGCGATAGATAACTCACAAGGCACAGTATTATAAGCAATATAAAAATAAATATATATTCGCACACACATATATGCCATATGTTTCTAATGTTTAATAATATTAATATAATCCCACTGATAAAGTCATGAGCATGAACTATACATAGGAAAATTACATAGAAAATTTTTACATTCAAAAATAAGATAATTAACAGGGTAGCTAATCGGCTACTTTTTAATGAAACAAATTTACTGTAATGCGCAATCCTTCTGAAAACTTACAAAAAACTTTAAATTTGAAATAAAACCTTGAATTTACAATAGATTAGTAAAACATTTTCTCTTCATCCCCATTCTGTAAATAATACTCACCTGTTTCAAATTTCTGCAATAAATTTACAACTCTTCATATTACCCAGTTTGCTTAAATTTTACACATAGAAGACACACATACATATTATAATATAATACACGCATAGATTATGGCAAAATATTAAAAATAAATCTTGAAGTCACAGGACACCAAGACTCGATCCCAGGGCGGAATAGAATATTTTCATATGTATTATACTTTACTTGTTGTTAAAGTAAAGAAAAATAAGCAAATACATATACATAACAAATACATATATAACTTAAGCAAAGACAAAGATTAAAAAAGAAAATATGAAAAATCTGTTAAGGGGAACGTTAGAATCCACTGAACACTTGAATTTTCATGACTACAATTCTATGCCTAACAAAAAAAAAAAAAAAAAAAAAAAAAAATAGCTCATACTTCTTGGTAAAAACTGTTCGTATGTGAAATCCTGTTTAGGTTTTACTCATTCCATTAGAGCGCATCATATAGTAACCTTTCTCGACAGAGAAACCTTAGACGGTGTGACACATGACACAGTGCTAACGTGAATCAGTTATATTGGAGGCGTTCAATATTAGGTGGCTTTATACGTGGAGTGAATGCAGAGTAATGACAGAGTAACACTAATTAGCAACTATCTGATGCATAGGCAGGACTGGGAGTATTGGTTTAATGAGATACCTACCTAACATTTCCTGTACTCAAGGAATAGTACATATCGGACTGTTTAGTTTAGTAATTTTGATTCAGTTCAGCGGCGTTTTAGCTATTGTAAAAGTCAAATAATTTACGAAAATTAAAATTATAAGTAAAACTAGAAAATGTTTGCCAAGCACTCCTTCATTTATGCATATATTAACCCCGATGTCACTTGTTTCATTAGCAAAACTCTCTTTCCCTCTCCCACAGTTTACACGAATTCAACTTTTCAATCAGACGAAACAATAAAAGAAAGTGGACAGAACGAATTTGGTTTCTCTCATAGAAAAGGGAGGGGCCCTACAGTTACCATGTTGAATATCATCATTGCCGTTCATGTCCATTTAAAATGAAATAGAATATCAATGGTAGAACACTACCTCTTGCATCTATTTCAATATTTATCTTTCTTTGAAACACTAACAATAACGAAGCATTTAACGATATTTATTTTCTAAATTCCCTTCCTCTCACTCTATTATAACCATTAACGAACGCACATAACAATATGCGGAAAGAAGGTTTAATATTGTTTCTTCATTTTAAAATACTCGCCGTGTGTGTGTTCTGTGTGAGTTATTGACAGGATTTTCAGATAACATTAATTGGTTATTGAGATTTATCGTCAAATAACTTTGTCTAGGCCAATATTTCGAGAATATATTATCTATTGATCGGGGCTAAAAATACACACAAACAATTTATAATTTTGAATGATTACTTCTTTTACAATTCATAAATCTATAATTTAACTCTTAATATTTGTCATTCTTTTGAAATTTCAGCAACCTTACTAAGACTACTAAGTAGGTCCTTAGAACTAAGTCTTGTACAACTGCATATCATTGTATAACGTAACTCATGAAACCTACCCTATATGGCTTATATAATACTTCTTTTAAGAAATATAAATGTATTCATATTTTATAAACTAATTATAATACGTAAGTAAATCTATTTATTAAAATGTAAAATAATAATAAAATATTAAATGGCATAAATTAATAAATAAAGTGGTAACTGAAAATATAAATATAACAAGGAAGATTTTAAACCTAATGAAAGAAAATATATTCCCAAAATAGAGGCCTGGACTAGACTAAATTACTGTTCAAAATGACTTGACCAAAATCCTCACCTATATATATGAACACCGAATGTAGCTCGCAATATCAGGTAGATCAAAGAGCATCTTAAATAGAAAATTATAGCATTTAGAGTACATTCAGCTGTAAAATTTAATTCAGCTTTGATATTTACTCCCACTATGCTTTGATTTTTTTTAAAATTTATATATGAATATATTAGCAATATGATAATCTTAAATATGGAATAGAAACATTTTATTTTGACGATGAGCTGAGAACATGGACCTCCTTTAGCGTAGATGTACTGTATTTTCGTTTTCTACGAGCTATGAACTCTCTACCTTCAAGATACATTTCTTGTTCCAATGGTCTAACATGAAGCCCACATGGTGTTCACATGTCTTTGCGGAATGGTATTAGGAATAGGTAGATTCTGGCATTCCTCGACATCGGATGCTCTTCATCTTTCCACAAATCACGTAGTGCTGCACCCCGCGGCCTGATGAATTCCTCTTTAGCTCAATATCGCCTCTACCACATCTGCAGTTTTGGCTACTGCACTACTAGTACTGAACGGAAGTAAAACCCAGGAAATTTCATTATTTATTTTTTCCTAATTTTTCATTAGTCAAAGTTAAGTCAGCCATCTGTTATTTGTCAATACATTTTTACCTCTTATAATTTTCTCTCTAATAACATTTTTATAAATTTGAAAAGCTTTGCGATTCTGAATCCTTAAGATTGGCAATTAAATGACACTGAATGCTAAGAGTAATGAGAACCCCATTGTTAAATATGACTGAGAGAGCGAAAGAATTAAATTAACAGTCGAGTTGTTATAATTTTTTTTTTTTTAGGGGGGGATANTCGGGGGGGGGGAGGGGCAACCAACAGTGTCATTAATGTATTTTTATTTTATTATTGAATTTTTCCAAATAAAATAAATACAAATTTCTCATTCCTTTAAAATATTTTAATATATTAACATATTTTTGAGCACATCATCACTTTTTGAGAGGTTTTCCGTAAGTAAATCAAACTACTCACTAACTAACAAGACGCAACTTTGGAATAATTTCTTGATCCCGAGTCCACAATTAAAATAATGAAACCAAATGCGTCATGTAAGCTTCTTTTTGCAAGAATTCGGATGAGTTCGTGAATGGGTTAAATCTGTTGAGGGAAAAAGGTGGTTTAGGGGGAATCAAAATTCATTTTGTCTTGTATGTGTTTATTTTTGTCATAATTACCGTTACGAAAGGGACTTACACGACAAATTAGCTGTAAAATGTAATTCTATAACATTTATAAGTTACAATTTATTATTAAAGGCATATAAAGGAGATATTTAAGAAAGCAAGCCCTTATATTTGTTAAATATAGAAACAAAATTAGGCTTATTTAGGCTATTTCTTCCGTTAGCCCCCCTTTGAACCACTTAGGATCAAGGGCGGGTAGGCTATCTTACTGGTTGCCTCTTAGACTTTAATACCAAACGTAGAAAAAAACTTTTCACTGTGTAACTTCTAAGATACGTCTTTTATGAATAAACAAATCCATATTGAGTTTAATTACTCCAAACTAAACTTTTACACCTGCTGTAAAAAAAGAACTACTTTCACTCGCAAATTTCAGATAATCCCTCTTCCATTCCAAATTGGTCTGTAACAAATATAATATTTCAAATTATATTTTAAAGCAATACCCCAAGTTTCAATAAAAGATGCCCAGGCCAAAGCTAAAAATTTACTTTAGGCTACTTCTATTTCATCTATTTCTCTATCCATTTATCTATGAAAGAAAACTGTAATAAGTTTCATTACTCTAAACTAAATATTACGCCCGCTGCATAGAAAAAACTTTTTCCTAAAGTCACAACGACTGTACAGGATAATCTTCACTTCCATTGGTCCTGTTTCGCCTTTTTTTTTTTTTTTTTTTTTTTAATTTAACAACAATTAGCCTATTTTCAATAACAAAAACTGAAAACTGTGGCCTGCAAATGTCTATTAACAATAAATAAACTTTTTTATATGCATACGTATGTATATAAGTATAAATTTCAGTTTCTATAGATTTTGTAGTCTAGAAAGTAGACTCGGAGAAAATATCGAAAAATTTTTCAAAAAATTTATCTTGAGAACAATCTCAATAGATTCCCTCGTATTTTGATGATACGTACAAAGTCTTGAAATCCTCCAACCCCCGGACTGATATTCCCATGGAACCTTGGATCCCCCGAGGATCTCTGAACATCAGCGTTGGAGCATAGTTTAAGGGGACTTAGCAGACGACTGGTCTTGTTCCAAGGCGGGGAGAGAGAGAGAGCTGTAGCCGGAGTGTTTACAAAGTAGCCGGGGCAAAGAGTTGTGAACTCGATAAACTAATGGGCCATGGACTAGATAAGGGGGTTGGCTCCTCCACCAACTGCTATTCCTGCAAAAACTCCCCCGGGAGAGCAGGGATAGGTGAGCTGCAATAACACTTCCCACTTTAGTCTGACTTCCTTTAAATTTATATCATCCCAGTCAAGCTTTCCGGGCCATGTTAAATTGAATGGCGAGAGAGTTGCTTCAGTTCGAGTCCCATTTATTCACCCTCAAAGTACGTAAAATAATAACAAATAATTTAGCTCCCTTAGTTTTCTCATATAAATTAAATGAAGGTTAAAACTCCAAAGGAACCTGAGGAAGAAGGATCCAAAGGAATCCGAGAAAGTATACAGTGAGAAGACAGTGGACATATTACTCTATTGGATGATACACCCATACCAACATCCCTTAAAAAATAACAATTGTCATTAAATAACCTAAACTAAATTATTATAAATTGTTATATAAACTTTTTTATAATCATATTATACAAATAGCAAAAAAGCAGACGGGAGTTTCGATATAGACTGCACAATAGGCAATTTTTCAGGTGCCACCCAGTCAAAGTAATTTTTTTATTGTTGCAATTCTCTATCATTGGTTACTGTTTAAGTGTTTCTTAATCAATCAAAAAAATGTACAATATTGGGTAAAATCCAAAATAAGTCCATTATATAACAATTGCACTGTTATTGTTTAATTCTTCAAATATACATTTATTTTTTCAAGTTTATCATATATTTTTAAAAAACGGCATAAAAGTAAATGTAATTAATAAATAAGTTATTTAATTAAGTTTATCATTAAGGATACTTGAATTAAGGAGGAATAAATATAAAGTTTTTTTTGCATAACAATAAAAGTAGTATACAATAAAAGAGATTTGATAACTAATGTGTAGAACACATTAAGAAATTCATCAGACGTAAACCTATATATCATTGCTACTAAACACTTGAATTTAAAATTCTCATAATAATTAACTAATATAAAAATATCCTATACTTAACCATTTCAATGATATTAACCAATTATATAACATCAGTAATAAACAAATTGAGCGGTAAATTATTAAAATAGTTCTAATAAAAATTTAGATTTCAGGTAAACTTCTCTAAGTTACACTTGAAAATTAAAATATGTAGGTTCCCCTTTGAGCACTGAAGAAAAAAGTATTTTTCCAAAATGAGGGCAAATAAATCAATCGCATTCTATTTGAAGGGTACTGGTTGACCGTCGAGCTTCATAGGGAGAGGTTGTCAGGGATTAGGTCTTGGGAGCTGAAGAGTAATAAACGTATTAGAAAAAAAAATTTTGTTTACAAACCGAATTTCTCACTAACCCCCCCTCATAAATCAAATTATATTAGCTGAGCGGAACCTCTATCATAGACTGTAGTAAAGTAACAAATATAATACATAACATATACGCCCACACACATAGAAACACATTTATATAAAACGAATAAGAAAGGGTGGGAGAAATAGTGTAGTGAACATACAATGAGTATAAATTTTCAGGAAGACTTCTAGCCCTTCCTTCGTCAGAGAGGAGTGAGGAGAGGCTGGGACTGCCACGAAAATTTATGCTCATTGTAATTTTTTCTTTTTGCGGGATAGAGAGGGCAGTGCACACACAATAAGAAAAATTCACATGGAGTAAAATTTTCTGGGATCTCTCGCCCTTCGTCGGTGTGGGGTGAAGAGAGACTATAAGTTTATATATATATATATATATATAGTCGTTAACGGTAAATTTATCATTTTATCTNATATATAAACTGATTATTAACTGAGCAAAAAACAAAAACAAAATCTAACTAGTTCTTCAAAATAAAATAGAATATTTTTATTTCATATTTAAATATTATTTGTTTAGTATATTTGTGCCATAGGCAGTAATTAATCGAGATTGAGCATTGACATTAGTTTTAGACTCCGCTAGCAAACTGTTGATAGTTCCTCTCCTCATGAGCCTAACAAATGAAAAGTAAGTTTATAAAAAACCCAGTTGCAGGTTACTGGTATCATTACGGCAATTAAAAAAAACATTACTGAAATAATGAAAATATTTATGAACACAGAAAATATATTTATTCATAATTCCTTTACTCACGTTAATACCAGAAAAAGAACTGCATTGTTCAAAATTAATGTTTAAAATAGATATAGTATCTAATAAAAATATTTTATCTTAAGAAGCTAAGACACATTAAAAATGTTGCAAATAAGAACATTTGATTGCTCCATTTAAATACTAGTACATTAAAATAGATAATGTATAAACTAATAATATAATAATGTATATAACTAATAATATATATGAAATTCTAGTTTCCTAGAGTGTGGTAGATGTTTCACTCCAATTAGCAGAGGGATCAGAGATAATCTCACTTCATGCAAAGTTTCCAAACTAATTTCAATTGTGTAATAGTTCCAACTTCTAAGTCACTACTCCATTTGCTACTCGAATGATACTAGGAAGCGTAATTGGTAAAATGCACTTCAAAGCCACCGTAAAGAGCAATTTATTTGGCATTAAATGATAATTACGCTCAGAGAGGCTTAGTACGCTGCTATCTATTTTGCCTGTGCACCCTAGGGAAAATTAGGAGAAATCTTAGTTGATTATTACAAACCGGAATTATAAAGTTATTTTATATTTATTTAATTTTTAACCTTCCATTCAACTATTTTGGATCATAAAGTGTCTGATCATATACAGATCACCAATGCATTCTGAATTCCCATGCGATTGGGCAAGCTTCTATTTTTCAGTAATAGATTTCCCAGGGCGGGACTCAAACCTGTACCACCTAGCTGAAAGAGTTCCGAACGGATCCTTCAGCTTAGACACGTCTATATTTTCAATAAAAGCTTGGTCACAATATTAACTGATCACTTCAATGTGCAGTCAAAGTTTATGTTCATTTATTAAATTATATTAGGAGTAGAAAATAAACATGTGTTATTCTGCAATTAAATGCAATTCTTAGAGAAGGAATGTACTTGAGATGAGAAAAAAAACTGAGCCGATATGATGCCTTTCAGGCAAAGAAATTCGCGCGAAAACTATGGAAAATGTATTTATTAGAATCACATATGCGACTAATATCAAACTTGTTTCCGAGCTTGTGCTCTCACCCGAGCAATTATCTCTTTGATGAAAAATAAAATAAACTTGCGAGTACTACATTGCAAATGTATATACTCTACATATACTACATATGCAAATATACTCTACTTGAAAAGCTTCTATAACTTTAACCACACGTTGGTTGTATAAGTAGTATTAAAGGTAACGCATTTTTCTTGTAACTATTAATAACTTATTTTATTCAGAAATAAAAAAAAAGAGAGTTTTTTGACCGTAGATATTATTATTAAATAATTTTAGTTGGAGTTCGGTCAAGGTATATCCAAAAATATACAAATTAAAAAAAAAAGTGTATTTAAAAAAAAATTATCTGACAACGTTTCGGCTTACATTGTAAGCCATCTTCAGGGCTGTAGAAATACTATGTCATGAGAATACAATAATAATTGACAATATTATAATACAGAATTACCATAATGTAATGTGACATCAAAAGTATGAATGTAGAAAACTATGTAAGATAATTTAAAAAACATGCTGACAACAACTTATTAAAAAATAATTGAATGACAATAAAACGGTAATTTACCACACCTGTCTATCATGAAGACGAAAGAGGACGTCCTGTGCCTAAGTTCACATTTCCATGACTTAGACGGAAATCAGAAAAATTATATTTCGTCTTAGTCATGGAAATGTGAACTTAGGGACAGGACGTCCTCTCTCGCCCTGAAGATGGCTTACACTGTAAGCCAAAACTTTGGCAGATAATCTTTAAAAAAAATAAACTTTATTTAAATTTGTATTTTTTTTTTTTTTTGGATCTACCTTGACCGAACCCCCAAAAAAATCATCTATTAATAGAAAAAAATGAAGTTAGTTATAGCTAATTAAAATTCCATAAAAGTTTCAACAGCCAGGCAGAAATAGAATATGATGCTTTAAATAATCTTTTTTACACTGAAAACAATTTCTACTGTTTTATTGGAAAAAACAGATTACTCTGTACTAAAGACAGCTGGCGTATTTTGCCATAAGAACGTACTTATTAGAGTTTAATTAGCTCATTTACTGGATCCTGAGTAAATTCTCTACTTATTACAGGAAGGTAATTACATACATGATATAGACGGCAAAAAAATCCCATTGTGTTAGTTTGAGCCTTGCCCACGAGCTCCGACAGCCCTCTGGAGGCTGATCCTTCGACTAAGCTGGCTTCACGCAGCTGGTGTTTCACAGCCGCTTCAGTACTCGAGACCCCATCCCCCCACCCCTACCAAATCCCTCTCCGACCAATGTGTAAATATTGCTGTTGCAACATCAATTACCCACAATTGAAGAGAATTATGTTAAACCTCCCACAATTCCTCCAGCATGGCGATGTTATGAATTCCTCCTCATATTTTCTTATGCTTTCTGAGTTTTGAAATGACAAACATTGCTTTTCTTGATGTAAAACTTTACTAATTTTTATTCTTGAAGGCTCCGTAGTTAATATTTTACTATTTCTTTAAATATAATTTCAATTTTTTTTTTTGTTTTTTTCAACAGTTATCCAAAGGACTATTTCTGTTGTATATAATTTCAGTTATATATAATAGTTAAATCATTTTACAAAAGAGTTAAATTATAATTCATAATTTAATTTCGTCAATAATAATAATAGTATAATCCCATAAGGAAATCAACCTATATATCAACCTTATAGATGATAGAAATTAACAACCGTGAAAAATAATGAAAATTTTCTAAAAGTATATACAAATTTTATTACTCTCGATTTTTTTTTTTTTTTGGACATGCATGAGATCTCTAATGGCTGAAGGAAATCGGTGGGTGAGATTTAGAGAAAGATTAAATTCATCATTCTTTTCATCAAGTCATGATAAAATATATTGAAATAATATAATTTGTTCAGAGTTTACTTCTTTTTTTAAAAACATTTTAAAACTTTTTTTTTTGGTATAGTGTAATAAGGAAATTTTAAGAATGTTTAGTCAAAGGTTGGGGAAGCTCTCTTAGAATTAAAATATAGAAAACAACTTCCGCTATAAGGCTTTCCATTTTAAATTGTTAAATAAATATATTTATATCTGAAATTAACGAGTGGAACATAATCAGTGACCGATAAAAAATTGATCTAAAAAATAGAAAAAGAAAGATGTTGAAGTTAAATTTCTCTAATTTAGGTTTAATGATTTTTTTATGACCAACCTCATTGAAAAAAAAATTTAAGAATCTAACTACAAAGGCTGTGCGCTTCCTCCAGGATTCCCTCCTTAACAGACTAGAATCAGCCTGAAAGTGCTATCATTTATTTTTTTTTAAAAGTCTATTTTTGGTGAAAGATGAAAATATGCTTCGTTGGTGAATGACGAGTCATTTGAACTTGAAATGACCATTGTACCACGTGGTTTCAAGGTAGACAAGTATATTTTCGCTAATTTTCATTGATTATTCGTTTGATTATTATTATTGTGGTTAAACACAAATGAGGGATGATAAATTGGAAATGGGAGTGGATGATATAATAGACGAAAAATTTCGTAAAACTCAACATTGGAAAAACAATTAGATGAATATAGATTTAAAGTGTTTTTTGGTCTGCCAGAAAATTTGAGGACAGCTATAGAATGTTGAACATTTTTGGGATAACACCCTAGAATAACTTAAGCCTCTGGGATATGGTACTTACACACAGAGAAATCAGTGACAATATGTGATACAGTAACTATAAGTCGAAACTCTAGGTATCCTCATGGCGTAAGGCAGTGTGACCTGTTACACTTTGATCAACGACTCTTCTTGGACAGAAGTGGGATTTTGAGCAATAGGTTTGTTGTTTTCAACGCAGCCCCATTCATTGTATAAATATTTAATACCAATATTAAATTTCCATATCCTGCTTTATATCTTTCAACAGTAAACGCAGAATCCCTCTGTGTGAAGACACATAGTGGAACACACGAGATGCCAGTCATGGTTATAAAGTCATGTTACATTTCTTTAATTAACTAGATGACACAAACACTAAAAAATAGCACCAGTATATTTCTTTCTTCAAAGATAAATTCCTTTTTTTTTTCAAAATTATTTTGAGGTTTAATAGGATTTTGTAAGATTTGTTGAAGTTCTGAAATAGAATTGGAACGAAATTCTTTAGAAAGTAGAATACAAAAGACTTTAGCTTAAAGATTAAAGACATTATTAGAGATTAAAGTTGTTTAATTCAGTGATCGAAGGACATTTCTCGTCTCAGCTTTCAGGTTGTTGGTAGGAATCGCTGTAGGAACCTGGTCTGTTCCCTGTTCTCTGAACACTATCTGTCATAAGGAAAAATAGTTTACTCGCTGAAAATGTTGTGTTATAGAGTCGTAATCTGTGCTTTGAAGGCATGAGAAATCCTTCATCAAGGTATGATGGGCCTCCATCACTTGAAGGAATCAAGGAATCTCTTCAGCTTTCATTTAGATGCCATAAGGAGTTAGACTTCAGTTACTTAGTAGATGCAGTCCATGATAATGCCAAGTAAAATATAGGGCGGGCGTAATAACCATGATGTTGATCGCCCTATAACCTGATCCTAATCCTAATCCTAAAATATAGGGCAAAGGAAAGTGGTGATTTCTATAGATTTATTGTTCTTATTGATTATGGGGGGCAATGGATCAGACTTCCATTTGGAGAAATATACGCAGTGAGAAGTGGAGAGTGATATACAGAAAGAGGGCTCGGGTAGCTCAGGGGATCCGTTCTGGTCTCTCAATATTAAAGCTGCGTGTTCAAATCCCGCCCTGGGCAAGCTTTTATCAAGGAATAAACCTTTGGGTGAAAAGGATGGAAACCTGTAGACAGCTATTTCCTCCAAAAATCTAAGGGGTTCAATGGGTGGAATAAAAAATATAGAAAAATATATTTATTTTCTTATATTTCCTACAGTTATTCCTTGATAAGATATATATATA
>KZ807001.1:709270-724163 GCA_000696205.2 Oncopeltus fasciatus
ATATATATATATATATAT
This sequence comes from Oncopeltus fasciatus, assembly GCA_000696205.2. Lineage (NCBI taxonomy): Eukaryota > Metazoa > Arthropoda > Insecta > Hemiptera > Lygaeidae > Oncopeltus > Oncopeltus fasciatus. The sequence goes on from KZ807001.1 coordinate 709,289, forward strand.
AAAGGACTTATCGTAAGGCCTCATTGTCTTCGTCGGCTTCTGAAGTGAAATTAGTCACATACTCTTATCAGGGTCCATTAATAACGAGGCAAGATAAATCTGCTTGAATTACGCAACTTCTGCACAAAGAACTTTTTAAAAATAATACTATAAAGTCAATATAGAACTGTGAACATGAACATTATTGTTCTTGTAATACTTCTTATCTATGGTACTTTATTTATAAATTTATGAAAATTAATTACATTGCAGAAGTTTTTTTTTAATTATTTAACTTTTTTTTTCTTCCAGCAATGAAAATGTGATCTAAGGGACACGACGTTCCCCTCTCGCCTTCATGATAGCCCTGACATGTTGGCAGATAATTATAAAAAAAACACATTTTTTATATTTTTTTTCTTTTATCTACCTTGACCGAACCCAGACAAAAAAACATCTAATAATAAAATCTACGGTGAAAAACACTCTCCATTTGTTAATAAATAAGTCATTTTTATTTCTTCTGCCACAATAAACCTTGCCATAAAACCGTATTTTTTTTTTTTTTAGCAGATTTTTTTTAAATACTGAACTAAAAAAAAAACACTTTAAAATAGATATTAGTGAGAATTTTAGAAAGTTTCAGGTTTGTGTGGGATTGGTTGGTGGGGGGGGGGGGGGGGTGGTTTGGATAATATTTGCCAGGAGAGTCGGGGTGGGGAGAAAGGATGCAAGAGGGAAAAGGAGCGGGGTGCCATGGGAAACACCATTGTGAGGCTGAGCCGAGGCAAATTTATTCATAGGGAAATCAAAGATCCCGAGCAGGTTGGTGAGAGCTCCTCCTCTACATTACTAGCTGACGTTGAGAGATTGCCCCTCGCCTCCTCCAAGGGGCAGATATGTACCTACGCCATCCCTACAATGGAACAGAAATATCCCAGGGAGGAAACAGTAAGCAAACCTTCATAACTGATTTTACCTACATCCATTAGAGATTAATCTTTAAAAAAAAAAAAAAAATTTAAATTAAACAGTTACTTATTTATTTTAGCTAATAAATATATATATTATACAAATTAGGTTATTAATTTCGGAATTAATAGTATTATATAAGTAATTAGGTTCATTTTCAAATCAATTTCATAAAGTGAAACATTTCCACTTAATAAAAATTAAAATCATTCCATTTAACAATATATAATGTTCATATTGATTTATTAATTAAATATCAATTAAAGTATAGGGTGCCCGCTAAGTCCAGAATATGCACTAGTCTCTCTAACATACCGCTGTGGGTTCAAGTACCGCCCTAGGTTCAGTTTTATCAAAAAAATAAAAGTAACTACCTATAGATAAACCTTATCTCTATGACTTTTAGCAATCGAAAAAGGGAGTTTATATATAGACAGTGACAGTGGACACATGTATTCGGCCAAGAAGATGGACAATGTCCGAAAGCGCTCGCCATCAGAAGATGGTTTGCATAAACCAATGAAGACGGAGAATAGAATTCAAAGCCACCGTAAAGAGCAATTTATTTGGCATTAAATGATAATTACGCTCAGAGAGGCTTAGTACGCTGCTATCTATTTTGCCTGTGCACCCTAGGGAAAATTAGGAGAAATCTTAGTTGATTATTACAAACCGGAANCGTCTATAAAAAAAAAAAAAAAAGGATAGGGGAAATAACACGGGTAACGACGACGAAAACATATAGATATATAAAGATTAGTATGTGTCTTTCAGACACAAAGAAAAATATGCTTTATTCTGTGACCTAAATTTCCTCGATACAGGAAGTCTCATAAGACAGACATCGTATACCTTATTCTGAACTAATTACAATAATAGAAATTACGAGTACAAATAAACAATAAACTAATAATATAAAATACTTTTACTTGGCAATGATATTCTTTAAAACTTATTGTACAAATAAGAAAATAGGAGAAAAAAGTATTAAAAATAAAAAACGAAGATATGCATAGTTAATAGAAATAAGTGTACAGAAAAAAATGAGTGTAACGTAAAAAAAGCTATAACCAGTAATCATGATAAATATAAAAATAAACTACAAAGGGTTGAAGTTCCTAATACCTAAGTGTACAAAGAAGAGGTGCTAAAATTGCGTGGATATGAACGATGCGAGTGAAAAATATGTATAGAGGGATCGAATTCCAGAGACTAGATAATTTGGGTTCGGTTTAGAATAATGCCGACATTTTTGACTGTGGAATGAATGGAAATGAAGCGCTGATTAATTTTGAAGGAATAAATAATGAAGTAATTGAAGCAATGATCTGGACCAAAATAACAACAGCCTGAGGTCTTTTGACGTTCAAAGAAAGCTTGTTTGTCAAAACCCAAGAACATATTGAACTCAGTACGTCTTGAATTATTAAGATTACAGTAAGTTATTCTTCTGGGGGGAATGACAGGGAAATATCATCAGTAAATGTTATAGGAAGGTGAATATCATTAATATGCAATGAACTGATTGGGAGAGAAGCTAGAGCCCTGCGGAACACCAGATGTGATAGGAAGGGGGGAAGAAAAAAGGGACTTCAGGGATAAAAACTACTTAAGATCCTAAGTAAGCCTGACAGAAATGAATGAAACCAAAGAAGGGAATTGTTGGAGAAGGAAAGGTGTTTAAGTTTAGTAAGCAGATGGGAGTGATCAATCGTATCAAATGCTTTTGAGAAAAGAAGGGGAACAAGGATCGTGATATTTCTTTGATCAATTGCAGTTTGGATGTCAGAGGTTATTTTCAGGAGAGCGGTATGTATAGAGGAGCCAGGGCGAAAACCGAATTAGAGAGAATCAAGGAGTTAAAATTTTCTAGGATAGAGGACATTTGTTTCTTTTCTAAGGGTTTTGCAATGATAGGGAGAATATATAAGGGACGGAAAACATGGAAGGAAGATGGATTAGGAACTATGAATTAAGAATGACTGAGATAAAAGATGTATATGCTAAGCGTGGTTCAGACTCATCTCTAGCTCCGTCACTCTCGACTTAAATGTCTTGTTTTCAAGCGCTAGATGCTCAACATTTTGTCTGCAATTCAAACCGCTCCTGTATGCCTTTAAGAAGCTCGGCGTTTTCAAAAGCTGCGTCAATGCTTTTATCAAGAGAGTATTCCAATTCCCTCAGCTCATTAGCAATACCGCTCTTTGTCTCACCCTTATCACTTGAAAGAGCCCTCATCCTCCCCTGTATGTTTGCAAACAGATCTCCCTCCAAGAAGGGTAGATCTCGCTAGTGAGGTCTTCCTAGTTTTCTCTATTTAGCACAAGTACCTTTTTTATTTATTTTTTTTTTGACTCGTCGTCAAAACCACAACACCTGCCGTGGTAAAAAAAATAATAAGCAGGTGACACACGCTTGAAAGCTCTTGTCGTCCCTAGTAACACATACTGAACACTGCACCATTGTTTATTCGCAGTGTTCAGACTGTAATAAACCATTGTTTATTATTATGCTCAGATAAACAGCTGTCTAGATAAGAGTTAGGCTGGGGGAGTATATTAGGCAGAAGGGAGAGCTACAGAGAAGGGCAATACGCTGGAGGTCACTGATAAGATGCAACTTCCCAAATTTAAGTGCCGCAAGATGACGTACGCTACATTCGAGAACTCTTACAGATCACTTGTCATTGTTTTCCAGTCCGTGCCAACAATCTAGGGAAAACTCTCATGCGGTACGTTGAAAATAGCAGTTTGACACGAAGCCGAAGTGCACTGATTGCCGTCTCAGGACAGATTGTTTTAAACGGTTTAAGCAGATGAAATGGCTACAACCCATTGAATAGGAGGCATCACTTTCAAATTATAACAGGAATATTTAATAGAATAAATGCAAGGGAATAAAATAAAAAATCTTACTATCTCAGCTGGGACTCGAACTACGGATCTCCTGCTTGCCTGGCTGGCACGTTTACACCACCGAGGACAGCCAGATAATTCATTATAATCCCCGCACTCTACTGGGAGTCTACACACGAGCAAGACGAATACATCGTCTTATGCTGGAAGGAGCGGACATTTTCAAGCTATTAAACGACTCTCGTTTTTCTAAAAATATATATACAAATATTGTATTTGTTATGGTAATGAATCCCACATTAATTTTATACAAAAATAGCATGCCAGCCCAGCAAGCAGGAGATCCGTAGTTCGAGTCCCTGCTGAGACAGTAAGATTTTTTTTTTTATTCCCTTGCCTTTTATTCTATAAAATTGATGTCGAATTAAACATTAAACAGAATTATGCAGAAAATCGAAATATCAAAATTTCCGTTTACTTTTCAAAGAATGTTTATGAAAAAATCGAAATACAGACATTCATTAAATTTGATACAGTGGCATACACATATATATATTATAACTGATTTCAGGGCTTATGGGGGGTAAAGTGAAAAATGAGAGTTAAGGGTTAGCTTAGATTTTCTTCTTTCTCCTGTTCTTTGCATTGAGAGAGAATTGTACTTTAGTAACTAAAGTATAAAGAGAAAATATATCTCTATTGGAATACTTTTTTTTTTTTTTCTACTACTGCCTCTTTTTATTAGTATAAGTTTTGTAATACAATTTGCTATGAAATAGCAGTCCGTGTGCTATGGTATTGGAATACTGTGCATAAATTTTGTAATTATGAAATCTACATTTATTATTAATTTAGAATGCTTCACGTTCTATGTTGCATTAATTATTCTTGGAATTCAATTAGACAATGTCATTAGTAACTGATTGAGCCAGCGGCATGATATATTATACCGTTATTAATTGATAATGAACGATTTTATCTTTATACTATCTGTGATATTAAAATTGAATGCTAAAATAATTCCAGAAAAAAAAAAAGAAGTATTTTATTTGTTTCCCAACAAATATTTACTTTTACAGAAAGTCTTTGGGCTTTACGCCTTCATCGGATGCTATCTGAGAGTGGGGCAATTATCTCGGGGAGAGGCGTCTACTGTTGACATAGCCCGCATGCCTTTTACCCCTGTATTTCGGGGGTTTCTGTCTCTCACCTGATGAATAGTGTCTTTCCTCACCTGATGAATGTGTGAAACCGCAGAGATTTCAGTACGCTTACACTTACTTAATGGTTATTACAAAAAAAAAAAAAAAAAAATTTGCGGAATGCTTATTCTCCCAAAATCAAAGTATTTTATTAGCCTGGACTAAAGTAATTATATTAATTCCTTACAGCTATCATGACGGATTATATTTTAAACAGAAGTTTCGACGGTAACCTAGTTTTACTAAAATCTTCCCTTTTTTTTTTGACAAACAACACTCTTAAAGGTCAAAGAGATGGACCTAAAACCTTACGAAGAAGGAAAGAAGTGAACGCGGGAGTTCTGTTTTTACATGCATGAGGTGTAGAGGATTTGTGAAGGAAATCTCTAGATTCATCTTAAAGATCTCGAGCAATGGTTTTGCAGGATCTCTCGTTGAATCTCAGCAAAATAGAAAAAAGTAGACTTTGGACGAAGAGGAAATCCTGTCGCTCCTGAAGAGAATAACTCAGTACACGTACAAGAACGCAAAGAGTAAATCTTGTGAGCCAGACAGTTCAAAAACAGCCCTTGCTATAACTGGAGTTTGTATTCCTCATACTGAGATTACATAAGGAGCAAAGAGATAAGCAACAGAACAATGTCAAAGCTGTGTCAAAGGAAAAGAAAAGTTGTGTTTTTAAATACCTAAAAGAATTACAGCCAATGTTAAGAGAGACTAAAATAATGGGGAATTTATAAAATGGGAGTGTTCAGGAAGTTTATGGGTAATTTCAGTTTTGATGAGAAAAAAGAATAAAGGGATTTAGGCAGAAGGTTCTTAAATGTAGTGCAACTTTCCGTTAAACATTAAAGGAGAAAATCTTAAATAGTCTAAGTAAGTCCAGCAGATTTAATTTAAAAAAAGGGGCTTTTGTACACTCCTACCTATTTATTATTATATGGAAACTTTCTATAATATAATAAAAAAGGAAAATTCTACTTTGATATAACTGCAAAGGTTATATAAGTCATCCGTGTTGAGCGACTAAAGAATTTTATAAGATNTTATATATATTATTATTGAATTGGGGGGAAAATAAAGATGATATAACCGGAAAATTCGCAGAAAATTTATTTCTATATTCCCTTGGATCCAGCCAATTGGAATCAGAAAGTTAAAGTATCGAAAATTATTTCTCGCAAATTAAAATGATGTGCGTGTGTGTGTATGTAATATATATATATATATATACAAATGCTTCTATCTTAGAGATTTTATTAAACCTAGGACAAGATGTAACTTAAAGCTGATTTCTACATTAATGTTGTGTAATATGGATGGAGAGGAATACAAGGATAATGACGGCAATATTTTTTGTTTTAAACACGTTTTCTTTTTTTTTAGATGTTTAATTTTCTTCTAATTTTTTTTTGTTTATTTGTATTACGTTTTATAAACAATTGTTATCCATGTTCAGATAGAGAGTTTTCGCTCGCAGAGATTATTAGTAATATTTTTGTAACTATTGCTACTGCCATGACATGTTGAGGAGTCTGTTGCGGGAATATGGTGATAGGGAGAATACACTTAGATAAACGGAGATTGTTTAGAGTAGGGAGAACAATTGCAGGCTGTATTGGAGGTTAATGTCCAATTCTCCTGGGAAGACTGTGAATGACAGTAGTTTGGTCTTGTTCTCAGCGAGGACTACTTGAGATCTGGGACTCCAGAAGAAGCAGGACTCCATCCTCTAGGCAGTCCTGACTCCAAAGACGTGGGACTTCACCCGTCGACCCCATTCTAATCTGCAAGCCGTTGAGATTGATTTTCGGCGGGGATGTTGGCAGATCACCACATTGGACGCGGTCCAGAGCCACTGAAATGTAGCTACTGAGGTCGTCCTTACTTCTTATCCAGCCAATTGGCTACAGAAAATAACAGTGTACCAAACATTATTTCTCACGAAAATATCTCTCCACATATGAGAGTAGCGAGGGTCATTGGCGAGGGAAACGACCGGAGACGCTTGAGATGACCATTGTATGAGCTGGTCGCGACGCCTTCTAGATTAGAATAAAAATGGAGTTTTTTTTATATGAAACATTTAAAACTGAAATAGTAGTGGTATTTTTTATTTTGCTAGGTTTAATAATAAATATCGATAAATATATTATTAATATTAATCATATATTTAACAATGCTCTACTCTATAAGAGTGCATTAAATTACTATTTATATCTGTTAGAAATAACTTCTGGTAAAGTTACTTGTTCCTAAACCTACAAAAAAATAAAAATTTGTGGAAAAATACTCTTGGTAATTTTTAATTTTTATTGAATTAGTATTAAAATTGTTTTAAATATTCAATTCATTTTAAGTGCTTATTTTAAAAGATTTTACGGAGGGATATAATGAAATGAGTACCTCATCACGACTTTTCAAAAATTTCAACAGATCTCTTCTGATCCTGCTTGGGAGATAAAAAAAAAAAAAATATAAGAGAAATAGAGAAATGTGTATATGTGTGTGTAAGCGCTCTAGTGTCCGAAATTTTAAACAAAATGAACCCGTACTTGGAACGAAGGCTCCTTTTTGTACAGCGTTTGGTGAGTTCGTTAATGGCAGAAGGACTGGGTGGGATTTAAAGTTAGACAATAATTTTAACCCCTAACATGTCCGTTATTACTAGTGCTTTAAAGGAAATAGGTTTAAACTGCAAACTTGCAATTTTATAATATATGTATATAAATCACAAAGAGTAAAATTTTCGGTGATTTCTCGCCCTTCGTCGGTGAAGAGTAAAGAGTCTCTCAGTGACAAAGGGCGAGAAACCCCCGATAAAATTTTAACACCTTTTTTTTTTTTTTTTTTAATAATGCTTATTAGGAAGATATTTATGAATGTAATTTTAAGTGTTGGGCGAGACCTCTTTTTTTTTTTTTTTTTTTTTTTTTTTTTAAGAAGAAGAAGAAGCCAAACTCAGTATTAAGTATTTTTATTGTAATATCTGTCGTGTATTCACTTCCGGCTGAAATTAGATAAGAGAGAGGGGATATAGAAGACCATGACTTTCGTACTATTATTTGCGTTTCTACTAAGCTAAATTGGTGTAAATTTCTAAAATTTGCGTTATATATTACAACATAAAACGCTTATTAAGGAGGATATTTACGTTGTATATTGCGATGTAAAACGCTTATTAAGGAAGATATTTACGTTGTATATTTCGACGTATAGCGCTTGTTAAGGAATATATTTACGTTGTATTTTTTGGGCGTAAAACGCTTTTTAAGGAAGATATTTACATAAATAAGTACGACGCCTGATTTCTTTGCCCTCTTTTCCTATATTCTCCTTATAAAGCCTATTCTCATTATAATCAGGTATAGTGGTATTTTATTTTACACTTATTCATCTCTATCTCTCCTGCTTACAAGGTATAATTTCCTCTTACATATAGATCCGTCTTAATAGACCAAGGGAAGTATGTTTTATTGACCCAAATTTGTGCAAAAATACTTTTTTTTTTTTCTCAAAATTTGAACCAAATGCTCTTTTCATTTGTCACACACACACACACTCTCTCGAACCAACCCTACAATAAACTTTGTACATCCGTATTAAATACACGACTCGAGGAAGACTTCGCTCAAAATTAAGATGAGAAGCAGAAGAGTGGGGAGGGGGAGGACACAAACACCGGAATGAGTTGACGATTTAAATGGAAGTGTACGGAACAAAACGGCCTTATTATAGTAACGCGAAGTTGGACGAGGCCTTTAGCAGATTTCAAAACTTTTAATGACATTTCAACAAAACTTTGATGAATCGGGCATGGATTGGTAAACTCCTTGAGTGCTCCGTATTTGTGAATCTCGGATAATTTTCACTGAATCACAAATGTCAGAGGCGGATTTATCCACTTAACGTCAAATTAGTAACTCATTTCAACAAATACACTTCAATAAATTACATGCTTTTTGAAATTTATAAGCACAATCTTTTTCCCAGAAGTACAACTAAAAATATTTTCAACAATTAATGAGAGGGAATAGAATAAAAAAATCTATTTGTCCCAGCCAGGACTCTTCTCATTAATTGTTTAAAATTTACGTAGGATAATAAACCACAACCAAATAAATATTTATAAAAGAAAATTAAAAAAGTAAATGACGAGAGTCGACAAATAGCTAGACAATGTCAGCTCCTTCGAGCTTAAGACGATGTATTCGTCTTTCCCGTGGGCTCTTGCTAGTGTGGTGGGAATTTAATAAATTATCTAGCTATTACGGTGTAACGGAAGCATTCCGGCCCGGTAAGCTGGAGATCCAGGTTCCTGTCCTGGCTGGGGCAGATAGATTTTTTTTATTCTATTCCCTTTCATTAATTGTTTAAAATTTACGTGGAATAATAAACCACAACCAAATAAATATTTATAAATAAAAATATTTTCTCTTTACATATATAGAGTTGTCATATTTAGTTTCACCTTTGAACTATCATCAGGTTATCAATATTATCACATNAGAGATCAATAAGCATAAAAGATAATTCCACTGAGCTTTGTTCCAGACGAAAAGAAAAAGTAGGTGAAGAGATCATATATATATATTTGTCTCGACTATATATTTTAGGTTATAGAGACTTGTAAACTGAAAAAAAAATCAGTACCTTTCGGAAAATCATCTTACTTGGAAACAATTATTTGCTGATTATTTAACATTTGTTGTGGTTTTAGATATCCTAAACTTCGAAAAAATTACTTAGGTAAAGAAGCTTGAATACCTGACTATAATAATAATCTTTTTGTAGAAAAATTAAATTATTCCAGACTCCAGAAATATAATAAAGAATATATTATTGACCTTGAACTACTTTTTAAAAAAAATGAGAATGTATATATACATAAACATAACTACACAAGCCTCAGGTTAAGAAACGTTTCAGGTGTTTAATTTATTAATTAGTAATAGACCGCTATAAAGTTTTTCAACAGTCATCTTTCAAAACAGAAGATATATTAGACTTATTGACATATATGTATATTACGAAAAAGCACGTATAAGAAGATTTAATTATGAAGAAACCTTTTATCTGATGTCATGTGCCAAATGTCTAAAAACTTTTCTTATTGAATATTATTATTTATTTATTACCATGTTTTACATTGCACTATAAAAGTGTTTCTTTGATTATTACTCTGCCTGATAATATTTAAAACTTAATGATTCTAAAATATCTGCCAAACAAGCCAAATTATGTTAATCTTCAGAAATAAAATACAAAAAATAGATTTATAGTTCAGTGAAGTTTAGCCTCCTTTAATTGTATATCAATAAGAATGTTCCTGATAAAGATTATACTTGCTTCAGGAAAAAGCCCAATGGAGACCTGCTTCTGGGATAGAGGTTAATTCAAGAGGTTCTTCAAAGTTCTAGTTAGATTTGACCAAGAGAGCCGAAGTTTTGCCGAACTTGAAGAACCAAGTACAACAACTCTCTCTTGGTACTTTTTATTTTACGCTTTCACTTTATTGGAGTAAATGATTAAAAATAAAATAAAATAAAACGATCAGAGGAAATAATTTCCCTAAGCGGCCATATTAGCTTTAGGAATTATAAAGTTTCTAGTGAATTCCAAATTGAGAACAAGCTACAGAGGTTGTTCCCATGAGAGATTATATAAGACTTTTTTTCTCATTTTATATACATTCTACACTATTTCTTGAGGGCTTATGTATTTTTTTTTTAGTTTCTAATAAAAATACATAGCAGCAATATATTTCATAAGCTTTGCAAACCACAGATCATACGTTTGTTCCTATCAACAATAATTTATTCTTACATCCTGTTAAATGATTTTCAACATTACATTCTAAATCTAGGCAATGCTATGCATTATATATTTACAGCTGTACATTATATTTCTAGACACAGAAAACTAATGAGAAAATTAAAAATATTTTGCAAAATCTATCATTCTTACTTTAATATCTGTGCATTTCATGCTACTACTGACTTACTGATTTATAATAATAATTGTAATTTTTTCCTTACTTGCTAAAAATGAAATTATGGAAACTGGTTTGTAGAAGATTTCTTGTACTTTAATTTCTTATTTAATGAGAATAAGTTTCGTTAGCATTCAAGAAAAAAAAATCGTTTAAGTTTGTCTTATTCATTGCTCTGGTGAGCTTTCGTAAATTAGGAATTATGTTATTAGATCATAGTTTTTCTATGAATTATGAGCTCAAATCCTCTAAATGAATTTCTTAAATTACATAAAACTCCTCATAAGCCATGTAATAGAGCTTTGAGTGTTCAGTGAATCGATCTTTAGCGTCCACAATTCGATATCTGTAATTTCAAAAGAATTGTTGGAATCGTTTCTAAAATAGATAATATACATAATTAATGAGAAAATTAATATATTTCCTCGTAGGACATATTTGTATTTATCTTTCGGCCGGTTTCCGCTGAATTCATCTACTTGATCAAGCCGGAACAGGCGTACAAAGGAACTGTTCCTTATTCATTAGTGAATATCAGTATATTCACTAATGAATAAGGAACAGCTAAGGTGGGTATATGTTGCACTGGTCTGACGTAACCGTGCTCTAAACCAGTCAAAATAATATACTCTTAATATACAGGGAGATAATATCTAATTTAAGATCCTTCTAAATAATAAATAATTGTAATATTTTATAAGGGCAACGCTGCGAGTGTTTCGTCTGTGCTACTACCATTTTTGACAATTTTTAAATTTTCATTTTTTTTAAGTTAAACTATTTTTCAAATTTACTCAAGAAAGGCTTTATTTATTTTTATATTTTTAATGTTCGTCATCTATCCCATAACAAACACTACAAGCAAAAACTGTTCAGTTTAGTTTACATGGAGATTTTTTAACCGTAAAGATTATTAACAGATATTTTTCATTAGGATTAGGACATGAGCTTGTGATCCAGGGGGCATCACGTCCCATACACATTTTTAAATTGTATTTTTTGAATCAAATTTGACAGAAACCCAATGTCGATTAAAGTATTATAAAAATGTCTACATACAAACTAATTAGATCCTTTAAAAGCTAACCCAGATGAGTGAAGAGATCTCTCCTGTGGTAAGGATATTTTTAAAACGGCAGCCTACAAACAGTAAAAAGTTAGTACGCAGTATAAATTAATATTTGATCTCAACTTAAAACTGTAGGCCACAAATCAGAAAATTGACCAAGATATACCTATTACCGCTCCTACTATCTAATCAATGTACTGATTTCCGTTAAATAAGCAGTCGAACCACTCCCTTACAGTTATAAGCACTACTAAGTGCTAATATGTTTTTGTGTTAGCGCAATTCCGATATGTATGCAAACACGATCTATAGATATCCTAAAGGAGAGAGACGTTGGAAACAAATAAGGATATTCAAGGAAACGGTTGTAACAGTCAATCACCCAAGATAGCAGAGGGACGGGTATGAGACGTAGCAGATCCATCCTGGGACATCCATCTTTGAAGGGTGGTGACACGTGGTGAGCGTGGAGAATAACACGAATACATACATCGGGCATGTATCTGTCTTATCGAAATACCACCCTGACAATCATATCAGCTTTACGCGGACGACAGTTTCCTCTATGTGGCCATGTTTATTTCAGCAAAAAAAAAAAAAAAAAAAAAAAATTCTCTAAAATCCCACCTCATATATCGTTTTATTGAAAGTGAAACGTTTCCTATGAGATTACACGCGCAAGATAAATTCTCTTGGTTGGAAAACAGAATACCATTCTCCCAAAAGCAATTTCTAAAGCAAATACTAAATGATGATGTGTTTTCGTGCTATTTGAGCCCCTTGTTAAATCCAAATAACACAACAGAGTAGCTAATTGCCTCAAAATTTGTTTGCAAGTGTTCATAAATCAAATATTGTTTTCATGTAAAAAAAATAAATTGTCCTTTCTTATAGTTAAAGACTAATTTATTAATTTTTTTTTTTTGAAAGCACTTATACAATAATAAAAAAACAATTAATGAGAGGGAACAGAATAAAAAAATCTATCTGTCCTCGCCAGGAATCGAACCTGGATCTCCTGCTATCCGGGCCTGGTATGCTGACCGTTACACCACAAGGACCAGCTAGATATCAGATATCAGAGATAGATTTTTTTATTCTGTTCCCTCTCATTAATTGTTTATAATTTACGTGGGATAAAAAACCACAACCAAAATAAAAAATATTTAATAATAAAAAAATTTTAATTGTTATCGTTTGGAGTAGTAGCCTATTAAAAGCATGGCAGTACATTAAATTCATATTTAGAAATACATATATCTTGATTTAGTAATAGATTTAAAAACTTCGTAATAAGTTTACCGAGACAGGTAATATGAAAAAAAATTAAATTTCCTCCCGGAAGGATTGAGAGGTGGGGGATTCAAAAAATTTGAAGGGGAATAATTTAATAATAATAATTCATGTAAACCTACATGATATACTAAGATTATGCTCACTAAGGTTAGCACTAAGTCTACGCCACGTCAATCATCTGTAGGAGTACGTGTTCTGAGTCTCGTGGCGTTGCCATTTGCAGAACTTTTTATTTCTGAAACAATATTCTATGGAAATAATAAATAAAAAAATTTATATAATTAACTCCCCAGAGAAGAAGGAAAGAAGCATTTCGCCCTCTCAGAATCCCTACCCTCTCTTTCCCACTTCCAAAGATGGCATCGCCAATAGACAGAAAACCTTCACTCCGTCGGACTAATTTCACTTATAGGTCTTCTGGAATGAAGAGAGAAAAAGCCTATGAACTCTAAACCATGAAGAGATACTTTTTAAGTTTTGTGTTTTACATAAAAAATGATTTATAATTTGGGAAACCATCAACCTTTCCACTGGGGCGCGACCCTCGCTCAGGGGATCCGTACGGGTTTCGCAATCATGACGCTGCAGGTTCAAATCCCGCCCAGGTCAATCTTTTATTTATAAATAAAAGCTTGTCCTGAACCATGTGTGTTTGGAATGGGGTGGTAACCTGTAGCCCCCCCTCCCATGATCCTAAATTGTTGAATGGGAGACTAACAAAAACCTCTGTTCTGGAAAGGGACACATTTTGAAAAATAATATGCATATAATTCATACGTTTAATTTTACGTTTACTTGTCATAGTAATGTTATTTAAAGAAAATAAAATACTATGGAAGTTTAAAAATCTAAACAAAATTAATCTTCTCTACTACTCTCAGAGAAAGTCATTAATTTTATGATGAAAGAATCCATGTCTCCTTGATATTTTATTATCTCTTAATCTTGTGTTTCTCTGCAGACAGATATTTCTTTCACTATTATGAAGAGAACTCTCATTCTTTCATCATCTAAAAATAATTAGTTATATAAATGTAACAAATGTGTGCGTGTGGTGTATGTGGACGCGCGCGGATTGGGTATGTGCTTCGTGTGCGCATTACCAACTTGCAAAAATCCTTCGAGCTTGCATCTCCTCTTTTTAGTCTAAGATGATTTTAGTTGGGGTTCGGTCGAGGTAGATCCAAAAAAACACAAATTAAATAAAAATGTATTTTTTTAATAAAGGATTATCTGCCAACGTTTCGGCTTACATTGTAAGCCATCTTCAGGGGTATCATGAAGATAAGAGAGGACGTCCTGTCCCTAAGTTCACATTTCCATGACTCCAGTCCTCTCTCATCTTCATGATAGCCCTGAAGATGGCTTACAATGTAAGCCGAAACGTCGGCAGATAATCCTTTATTAAAAAATACATTTTTTAAATTTGTGTTTTTGGATCTACCTTGACCGAACCCCAACTAAAATCATCTTAGAATAATATCTACGGTCAACAAACTCTCCTTTTGAA
>KZ807001.1:724462-746844 GCA_000696205.2 Oncopeltus fasciatus
TCTCTCTCTCTCTCTCTCTCTCTCTCTCTCTCTCTCTCTCTCTCTCTTTCTCTCTCTCCGACTTTTAAGATCAAATCGGTCTTATAATTAATAAAATAATTCATCAATTATCAATTAAATCTTTCAACTTGTAACTTTAGAAAACATAGAATTCTACAAAGGGCAGCCCCTTTGAGGCAAAATTATTGTTTTCATATTCCACTAATAACATAATAAACAGAAAAATGCTTTCTTTTCTTACGCAGGGTTAATGGGGAATTAAGTACAATGAATTTAAGAAAGACATTCCTTCATGATATCTGTTAACATTAATAAAAAGTAATTCCATGAATATTATATATATTATCTGCAAATTAATAAACTTCTTCAAAGTACCAAATCTACCACGTCTACATTACACCAAAATCCTCCAATGGGGAATCCCAGCTCTTTCTATGGGAGCAGGAAATTACGAATATCCTACGCAATCAAATTCTTTCTGTCAGCAGTTTCGTTTTTAATAAATGGAGCTTCACTAACAGTTTCCTGGAGACGCCAAACTACTTTATCGTATAAGTGGCTGAAGGTTCGTTAGCCTTCGAGTATTATGCTGGGGAAATTAGTCAGGATTTCGGCCAGGATCAAAAAAATAAAATACTCCAAAATTCTTGGGAAATTATTTTATTATTGCCGACCTTTCGGCCTGATTAGTGATGGCGATAGTGATGTCTGGAGAGATCCCCAGGGAGGTTAATGTTCATATTTCAAGAGTCCAGAACTAAACTCAATTTATCAGTTTAGTTCTTGAGTCTGAGATGTGACTAACGCCCTGATGATGACTTGCGAGTCAAATAGTCGGCAATAATGAAATAATTAACCAACAATTTTGGAATATTTTATTTTTCTGATCCTGGCCGAAACCCTGACAAATTTCTCAAACATTTATCGTTTAATAATATAATTTTGCAAATAGATAAATTAAATTATTCTATAATCATTTTGTACATAATCGAAAACAAAGTCATCCAAAGAAAAAACATTTTCTTGTTAAACAAGTTAATTATTTAAACCTAAATACGAGTATCACAAAGACGTTATATACGAACTTATTAATAATTAGTCGTGACTATATTTATAAACATATAATATTCTTTATAGTTCAGATTTTTTATTGAATTAAAATTTAACGAAAACTGCCTGAAAATAAAATGCATTAAACTCAGGTTAGAGAAAAGATAACCCACCCTCAAGGCCTCTTGACTGGTCTCATCCCTTATCTCTGTGTGTCTGCTAAAGTGGCTTCATAATTCGCCCTAATGACACCAGACACGCAGTTACTTAAATAACACTTAGCCGGGCAGGCAAACATCTTCATGGACCAACGGGGATCTAAGCCCCAGTGGATGAGGGTCATGATCCTTTACCTCATGTATGTGTGCCTGAGTGTGTGTGTGTGTCTATATGAGGGCCCTAAGGCAGGGATGAGAGGGTACGATGACAGGGGTGGGGTTTGAGCCACGACCGCACTGTTCCAACATTCCTCCCCCCTCCTTCGCCACTACATATCCTCCCTTTATAGTCATCCAACCCTCAGCCATATTGTAATAAATACCAAGAGCCCTGAGAGCATTATGCCGCTCAAAGTAGGCCTCTCTACTGATACGGTAATTTCCATAATGCAGGTTCATATTAATTTAACAGAAAAATTAATCGAGAATATTATACAAAATAAGTAACTAATAATAATAACTACATTTAACTATAAGAAAGATGTAATTGTACAATAATTTATTCACAAATAGTCTGGTAAATTACAAACAAGAGAAAAAGTCTGAGACGCTGGAGCTGCGAATTCGAAGTAAATTTCCGATCTCTCATTAAACATAGTTTATAAATAAAAAAAAGAGTTAATGTCAAAATTTATATACCAAGCTGGAGAGATCAATAAGCATAAAAGATAATTCCACTGAGCTTTGTTCCAGACGAAAAGAAAAAGTAGGTGAAGAGATCAGTCTTCATGAGTTACTTTCGTAAATAGTAAAAATTTATACCAATATAAATAAATACTGAAAAAAGCTTTTCGTAAAAATGTTATAGAACTCAAATGACAATATTACGATTACATATTTAGGTATTCCTAAAATCTTCTATTATTATCTTCTTCTATCTTCTATTATCATAGAAAAAAAATACATTTATAAATATTTTATTTGGTTGTGGTTTTTTATCCCACATAAATTATAAACAATTAATGAGAGGGGACAGAATATAAAAAACTATCTGTCCTCGCCAGGTCCGATTCCTGGCGAGGACAGATAGTTTTTTTAATTCTGTTCCCTATCACTAATTGTTTAAAAAATACATTTGTATATATATATATATACATACTTACATATGTACGTAAATTATATTTTCTTTGATATATGCGAATATGCTTTTTATAAAATTACAATTAAAACAAATATTTAAGAATATAATTATGTGTATGTGTAAATAAATAAAAATACAATATTTTCCCTCTGCTCAAAAAAATCGATAGTTTTTCTAATGTCACAATAAACTTACGTACTGTATGGGGTCTTATTTCCCTTCAGTGGAGTTCAGTGCACAAGGGGCCCTAAGGGTTTGGTTCCTGATCGATAATCTGTAATACATTTTCAACTAAACTTAGTTTAATTAAGTTAGAGGAACACCAAGCTAATATAGACATGAAACTTAGTATCCAGAGTCTGAGGTCTTTTACATAAAGTGTCCAAATCAGAATGGATTAAACTACAAATTACTTCCACTGTTCAACATAAGGTGGTTTACCCATACCTCAACGTTAGCTGAATAGAAAAAAAAATGCATAAGAGATGCCACAGTAAGGAGTTTTTTAATAATTAATTATTTAAAATATTTGTTAATTTTAATATTATATTTTCCACAGAGCACAGAGAGGAGATGACAGAGCAGAAAATACCCCCTTGTAAGGGTGAATGAGAGGAGAATTGCTCTATTCCGTGAGTTAGGCTAACTTTGTCTGTATGCATTGCAAGCTAGTTAGGCCTGGAGCAGCGAACTATCTACATCCTTCTCCTTCTGACAAGTTCCCTTCCGAGGTGCAACTTCCCCTCTGCAACTCCGCGGATTGGCCTCGGCTCTCCTGACCAACAGTGCAGCAGGCAAACGGACCCCCCCCCCCCCCCCGCTGCAATAGAGGTATTGCTGCAATTACAGGAGGAGTAGACCTCTCCAGGGATGACTACCGCGACTGCTATCCGACGGTGGGAGAGGATTGCCTGTTATATTCGGTTTTTAGATCCTGCATGTCTTCAAATGTGAAACAACAAACCACGAGAGGGTTATGATTTTGATTTTTTCGGGTCCGTAGCATTAGTTTACTTCTATAATAAGTGCAAAAGGAGCCAGAAAAAAAAATCTTACTACTTCAACCGGGAGAGGTATCATATAGATAATTTATCGTGGTATTACATTTATTATTTAAATTAGTTTATTTCAATTGAGAGGATGAGCGACATAGAATAGTTTTTTAACTAAATTCTTGAAACCTCAAATGAAAAGGAAAATATTTTAGTAAAATTAATGTGATTTATAAAGGCCATTCATACCTAACTGCTACTATTAAAATAGTGCATGTTA
Source organism: Oncopeltus fasciatus (assembly GCA_000696205.2). Classification (NCBI taxonomy): domain Eukaryota; kingdom Metazoa; phylum Arthropoda; class Insecta; order Hemiptera; family Lygaeidae; genus Oncopeltus; species Oncopeltus fasciatus. Next base: position 728,084 of record KZ807001.1, read on the forward strand.
AACTTCTACATGATATATGTGTAAGTATATTCATGAAGTTTCTTTGATAAGAAGAACTTATTTGCTTCCAACTTTTATTTATTTATTACATTTCTGTCGAAGTACTAAATAGGTTAGTATTATAATGAACTAATTTTGAAATACTATTTCGTCTTTTTGCAGCTTTCCCTTAAAAATAAAACTATCAGAAAGGACTTAAATCAGTACTCAAACTTGAAAATCTTTCAAATTCAAAATCTTCAAACTTAAAAGGATCACACTTCATTTTAGAGTAGATTCTTTTCTTGACAGCAGATAGAAATGTCGGTAACTAATATGTCATTAACTCCAATTTTAACAAATAACAGCGGGAAAAAACTATCGTCGAATTTGCCAAATTCCCTCTTGTAAACGTAACCTTTGAATCCCACTCTGTCCTCAAAACCACTCTACGGAAGCCGATCCAGCAAATCCATCGTCACTTGAAATGCAGTAGCCAACCGGTCAGCTGTTATCAAGGAATCGATCATACAACACTGTAATCTCTTTACTTGTATATCATCTATTTTTAATATTTTTTTATAGAGGATTAGGAACGGTAGTTTTTATTTTCCGATTTACGATCAGTGATTGGGATCATTTTCACCCGCTCTATTAATGTCATTCACGGTAACCATCCTCCAAGCCACCTTGAATAGCAGTAGTCGAGGGGCGAAAAATTTCATTAAAGCCAACCGCCACTGAATACTTATCTGTATTGTTTATTCTTAATATAGTAAACAGCAACATGCATGTTTAAACATTTACTCTGTGAAGTTATACAGAAACATAGTTACATAGAAATATATAAGGAACAGTAACACAAAAAAAAATGTATTAGCCCTCTGATTCCCTGTCGGATTACTTACAAAGTAATTTGTGTGTAATGCCACTTGTCACTTACAAGTAAGGCATACTTCATTATTTTACTTGTAAATTTACAGTTTTATCTAAGTAAAGATACTCAGTGTAAAACATTTGATATTATATATAAATATTATATTTTTCTTCTTCATGTAATAATTTATCCGAACCCATGGGGGTCCAAATATTCTACTGTACGATGTCTGCATGACCCCCCCCCCCCCCCCCCAGGAAAGACATTGATTTACACAACAGAACCATTCGACTTCAGGCTTTTCACTGGAAGAGATTCTTCTCTTTACTTTTTCAAAGAGATCTCGAAATTACAGAATGGAAGCAATTAAGATAGTGGCAGTTAATTAAAAGCGCCTTTAATTGCTTCAGTTGGATACGCGTATAAGGAACTTCAGCGATACCCCAAACCGTCCTCTCATATTTATATAGAGCGTATGAACTGACATATTTACTAGTATAATAAGAAGAACATTTGCCACAAGAACATTGGCGGAGTGCCTTGGGAACAACCCCTCTACAGTAAATGGGCTGTTAAACTGTCTTAAAAATAGCCTGGAAAATCTAAATTAAAGAATGAGATATTGTTATTTTAGGAGAAAATTTTTTTTATTAAATGTTTTAGAATTTTAGTAAATGTTATTTATTAAAATTTTTTTTTCTATCCTTGTTTTTATTGTGCTTATGTGGTTGTGTGTATGAGTGTGTGTGTGTGTGTGTGAGTGTGTGTGTGTGTGTGTGCGTGTTGCGCGCTCGCGCATGTGTGTCTGAAAATGTGTGTGTCAGAATATAGTTTAGTTACCATTAAGTTTATTAATGTGTTACTATTAATGTGTTTATTAAGTTTAATAATGTGTTATCATTAAGTTTATCACTTTGCATTTATGTTACACAACCATATTGTAATTGTTATTGCTTATAACATAATATGATAACAAAATGTTATATCAGATTGCTGGGAGTTATTTGGTAAATTATTACTTGCTATTATTTAGTGGAATGTTGTAGAAAAATATATATAATAACATTTTTTTTTTAAATGTTATCAATTAATCTATTAATTTAGGTTGTTATAGTGGTCGAAATAATCCTAATTCCTGTATTTTATTATCTAATTTATAGTAAATATATTAGAGGGTATTTATAGGGCGTAATAACCTAGAAGTTGATTGCCCTCCATTATTATCTACTACTACTACTACTACTACTACTACTACATTTGCCACAATTTGAGAGAGTTTTTAAAAGCCACATAACATTCCCATAAATAATAAGTCCATACAACTTCATTTAAACTTCGGTTCATTGTTTATTATTGTTCATTATTCTAGCAAAAAAAAAAAAAAGTAAGCAAACAAAACCCTTGCACATGTCTGTATCGTGACAAGGACAAGTAAGTCTTGGGTAGTACGGACAAGGGAGGCTGTATTTTTGGAGCGAACAGCCTCAGTTTTTTACGAATTTAAAGTCAGCGAGAGCTTTGTGGCCAGATTAAAAATTCATGTGAGCCCTGAAAGCAGGAGTATTTGCACAATGAATGGGGCTGAGGGAGCTCTCCGTTTTCTGGGGCACACGCACAGCTCTTGAAAGTTTGGATATTCTACAACAAATACGACTAACGTGTTAGTGACACGTCGAAAAAGGCAAATGTAGGCAAATGAGGAAGCTGGGAATTTATAATGACTGAAAAAAACATCACTGATTTTATAAATTCAAAAATAACCTATACAGATTCCTCATAATTGTGGAATCCCTACTGGATAGTGACAGAGACAAGAGCGAAAAAAAAATCAACAGGGGTTCAACAATCCTGCATTAGAAAACGTAGAAATATGGCGTGTGGGATAAAAATTATTTATGGGGGCGCCAGGGTAGCTCAGGGGATCCGTTCGGGTCTCGCAATCCTGTCGCTACGGATTCAAATCCCATCCAGTGTAATCTTTTGTCCATAAATAAAAGTCTGTCTTGAGCCATGAATTATTATAATAATTAAAACAAATTCGGTAATTATTCCTTTCTTCAAAAACCTTTATATGAATTTGTTAACTAACCTTAACATCTTTATAATTGAGGTTTTGAAAATATATGTACAACAAAATGGATCTAAAATGCAATTTTATAATATTTATACTTTAAAACAATCATTAAAGAACGGCATATTAGAATACAGAATATATATATGCAATAATGTTATAAATAATATGTAGAAAGTAATAAATAATAAAGTTGAAAAAAAAAAAAAAAAAAAAAAAAAAAAAAAAAAAAAAAAAAAAAAAAAANAATTGAAAAAGTTTAAATGAATGGAGTGGATTGCAGTGTCCGTTAATGTAATTTAACGAGAAACAGACTATTCAAATGAGTTATCAGTAAAGACTGAAGAGTGGCCAGGTCTTATTATTTCAATAAATGTTATTTGAGTTAGCAAAAAGTCTGCGGAACATAATAGGTGTAGAATGCAATTCTCTACAAAATATTTTGCGAAAAACGATTGTTAAGAAAGTAATTTACAAATCTGTCTACTGAGGGTGAGTGCTACCCCCACTCATCTTCCCGACCAGCAAAAAGCTCAGAGTTCGTACCTTTTAGATTAATTGTTTTCTTTTGTTAAATTCTATCATTTCCTCTTATTTACATCCATCTTTAATGTAGCTTGGATTTTTCGACACGGATTTTTTAAAAAATCTGAAAAAACTAAAAATCTTTCAGTTTACACACCGATTAATGTGGTATTCATTATAAATGAAAATTACGGCCGCTAAAGCTTTAAGAAATGTTGGAAGAGTTGTAGGATTTTTACAGCTGTTATGTCATTTATTTTCATAACACAAAGTTGTTGAGTTATAATCAATTTAATATTTCTCTATCTCATCCGACTCGATTATTATAATTGTACTTATTATTTTTACTGTTATCATTATTATGCATTGTAATTTAAATAGATAGCTAAAGATAGAGCCGTTAAGTTACCAATGATGATTCTAAAAACCCTCCTGTCAGAGCAGAATTCTGAGCAAACATCAATAAATTGACGTTCTATTTTTCAGATAAAAAAGTTTAGTTATTTTATTTTCCTCTTATAATTTAGGCAGGATGTCGTATGAGAGAGGGGGGAAATACATTTTATCTGAAACGCGGCAGGCCTCTTTTGTTCGACACATTTCACCCTAATAAGTACTCTACTACCAAAGCCTTTTCCATTAAGGGAGAGGTCGCACTTCATCCCTTCGCGTTCTCCACATAGAACACACACACACATAGAACATATAGCCTGTATATTCGGATCATTAGGGAAGTTGCTGATTCGTGTCAAATCGGTCCCTTAAAATGTCTTTGATATCAAAGTGTAATACGAAAATATTTCCCCTAATAAAGTTCTGAGTTTCAATTTCTCTGTAAAAAAAAATATGGGTCCAAATTAACCGATATTCAGCCCGTAAATCATTTGTGTATAAATATGTAGAGAGAGAGAGAGAGAGAGAAAGAGAGAGAGATAGAGAGAGCTAACTATAGTGTTGCTATTGCTTCTGAAGGAAAAGAGGTATTTATATATCTAAGTTTTGACATATACTTGTAGTAGGTGTCTAGGATATTTTACGCATATTTTTGAGTATCGTAGTTACTTAATTTCGGATAGTTTGTTAGGGAGAGATGTTTTGAAGAAAAAAAAAAAAAGTGATTGTAAATTTGCTGTAAATTGTTAGGAAGAAGCTCTGCGCTTGGTTTGAAGTAGTCGAAATGTGTCATAAAGAAAGGAATTTAAAGTGAATATGGTATATCATAAATCACATCCTCTGGTATCCATTAGTATACAAAAACAGACTTGATGACTCTTTAAACGAATGAAGTAAAACATTAACGCTCATAATATATAATGTACGTATAAAAATCGTAAAGAATTCACTGAACACTGATTTTAACTAAAATTCTAATAGATATTAATACTTACAATACATCCGGGCAATTTTTTTAAAAATTACATACCTGAAAAAATAAATAAAAAATACTAAAAATCAACAAACAAAGCAAAGACAAGATTTGCTAAATAAAAGGCTATTAAAATTTTATCTCTTCAATAAAATAATTTATGCCAAAAATTGATTTTCTTGTTTTTATAATTCAAAGAGAGATACTGGAGAGAGAGAGAGAGAGAGAGAGAGAGAGAGTGAGAGAGAGAGAAAGAGAGGGAAAAGGGTTAATTAGGTACAATTTTACATTTTCGTTAAACTTTCATAATTTTAATTAATTCTGAACAGAAATGACTTTAATTACCAGTTTTGCTAATTCCCATTTAAGAGAAAAAAAGGAAGAGAGAGAGAGAGAGAGAGAGAGAGAGAGAGAGAGAGAGAGAGAGAGAGAGAGAGAGAGAGAGAGAGAGAGTGAGAGAGAGCGGTAGGGAATCGGGACGGAAAGAAAGAGAGCGAGTGAGTAGTTTTCTTGTTAAGAAGGTTGATATATTTGTTCATTCCTGTAATTTTCATCACTAACGATGACTAATTTTTTTTTTAACAAGAAATCTAAGAAATATGTCTGGAAAGATAACTTGTACACTTCTTACAATGACATATAAGAATAGGTTAACAAGCACATTTCTGAATTCCGTAAACTTTGCAGCACACTCATAAAAAACAGGAGATCATCGGATCCGATCGTGTTACAGAAAAATGATGAGACAATGCTTGCTTAAGGAGTCAAGAGCTAGTATAGCTTCCTAGTTCAGTCACTTAATGACACACAGAAACTGTATATCTTAAGTATAAAGAGTGATATGTGCCTTTACACCACTGAACCATGAAAGTGCTCAATTTACAGGATACTTCTTGTCCTCTGCTTCTAATTCTGAGTCTATAAAGAACAAAGCAAATCTGTATACATAGTATATAGAAGGAATTACTAAATCCGAGCAGCTGAATACCGTGAGCGAATTTGGTAAGTCATCTCGGGATTCACCCATGCTACTCATTAACATTTCCTGAATTAAGCTGATTCCGAACAATTCTACTAAGGTATTAATAAATATATTTATATAAGTGTGTGTGTGTGTGTGTGTGTGTGTGTGTGTGTGTGTGTGTGTGTGTGTGTGTGTGTTGTGGGTTCAACACTTTAAAGACTACAGGATCAATATATTTCCTTAAGGAACATAGATCTATTCATGTTAGTCAGAAATTTCAACGAATCTTCCTCAACTATACATTGGAGGAGAAATAGTATATAAATTTAAATATTTTCTGTGAGCACTCTAGCGTCCGCACTTTTAAAAATAATGAAACCAAATAGGATATTTAAGGATATGTGTAAAATAAATAGATTTCCGAAATGCAATTAAGTTAGACACAGATAAGAGTGAATGACTTATTTCACTTTCAAGCCAAAATGCACAATAATTCGAAATTTCGATAACCACCAAGGATGGCGCTAGATCGGTCGGGAGAGAAAACATGAAGGAGGCACTCAACTCTCATTATTTATTCTTAATTGTCTTCTTTATAGCTTTTATATGGGAAGGATATTTAACATTAGAACATAAATGTTACAAATAGGATTTGACGCCTATTAAATTTCATAATTTTTCCATAGAACAAGTAACAACGAACATATAGGCAATTATTCCATCCATTCTTCACCTCCCTTCCCCTCGGTTTAAACCAATAATAAACACATTCAACAGGTATACAAAGACACACCCACATACACACAGACATATATATATATATATATATATTTATATATATATATATATAATGTGTGTGTGTGTGGGTGTATGTATTAAAGAGCAATATTGGAATTCCTAATTGTTTTCCTTAATATAAATTTTTTTTTTTAATTTAAATATGACAGAATGCAAATGATACAAGACTAATTTAACTTCCTTCACGTTATATAATTTTTTTTCAAGCTTAATAATAACTTCCCCTTCTCTTAATTAACAACAACCCCTCCTTTTTTTTGGTCGAATTCACTTTTTACGAAACTCATCCAACAGGATGGCAAAAAAAGTTAAAATACCAAATTTCGTTTCTTTATAAAAACATCGTTATAAAGGAGAAAACATTTCATTCAATTAGGCTAAAAAAGATGTTTAATATCCCATTGGAAATAAATTATTTAAGAGCTGGTCAAATTCAAAGTTAATCACCATAAGAGCTTAACTCATCTGCTACACTCTAATAATTTACATAAAAAAATATTTACAATGCTTTATTTATAAAAACGTTTATAATACAAATATTTATTTTGACGTATAAAAAAAAAATACGCTATTTTTAATTTTTAAAATAAAAGCTTTTGCTGAAATTATAAACTTTCATTAAATAAAAGGTTTTCATTAACTCTAAATAATGGATCGTGGAGTTAATAGGAAACCTTTCAATTAAATCCACTACATAGAAGACATATATACATTTATAGATAGTTACTTGACCGCAGAATTTCATGAGAAAGAATCGTTTGGGGATTCGGTCTTGGGATTTCAATAAATAAAAAATAATTTGAAAAAAAAAGGGGGTTTTATGTTAACACCTTAACTTTTAGCCTTCTTCAGTGCAACGGGGCTGGCTGATGGAGTCAGAGAGCCTTCTGCTTTAAAGAGACTAAATCAATCACATACTTTTATATTTATAAATATAGGGAACTTAAATCTGCTCATTTTACAAACAAAATTAAAAGTAAATGAAGTTTTCTGAAGAATTTTTACACTTAAAGAAAATTTAGTAATTTATTTGTTCTTTTGATTCCAATCAAAACTCAAGAAGCACTCCACATTGGCCTGTGTAAAACTTGAAGTGAGAAAACATATTCGTCCCTAAGAATACCTTACTATTAATATCTTCACAAAAGATTATTATTGTTTAATGCTAGCGATTATTGTTGGTTTGAATCTAATAAGATGAGAAAAGAATGAGCTAAATAACTCTAACACAGTAAATAGTAAACAAACTATTATACCCAATTCAAAGAAGGAAGTCAATTTCCCTAAATTAAGTGGGTTATAAATCGCACAAACGTAAAATGGGATTGTTCACTGACATTCAGGAGGATACAGTTGAAGCCATACATTATTCAGAAAGGGGCAATAAAATCTATACTGGTTGTCTGGTTGTTTTTTCTCGAAGCACCCCCCATGACCCAGGTTAGGGGTAATTAATGAGTCCTCCAGACCGTTTATTGGCAAGGGTTGAGAGAGTGGGGAGGGGGAAGGAAAGACACAATCGAGCGGAGAGAACAAAAGCCGAGAGGCGAGTGCAGCCATTGATTATCACTTAACTATTCACCCAATTAGGGGTGGCCCATGGAAGCGGCAGAAAGGAAATTAGGTGAGGTCTTCACAGACCCGACCTGCACCTGCTCCCAGGTCATAGCCTACTTCTTGGGAGGTCCTTCGGACAACCACAGCTAATGGTAGGCAACCCAACAATGCAACCTATTTACAAGGCAGAGGAGTATATTTCAGGGTCTAAATGATAAAGGGCTTATCTTCGACTGAGCAATGAGAGGTCCCGATTGGAGAATTATTTTTGACTCCTCCAAAGTAATTTAAAATCTGTTGCGATTTCCTAATACAACTTACATTGTTCATTTACTAAAGCAAAACACCTACGATAAATAATAAGTTTCATCAAAGGTAAGAATTTTTAAAAATTTTACTTTGTTCACGTAGGCTTCGGCGGTCGTCATATGTATTTACCGTTTCTTCTTCCGGGTTGGACCGTGTCAAGTTGTTGATAGTTCAGCTCTAGCAGAACAGTTTGCTAACACCAGCCATCACATCAAATTCGAAGACGCTTCAATACTGGCCCGAGAAAGCAACTACTATCGACGGACCATCAGAGAAGCCATCGAAATAACCAAGAATCCGAAAAATATCAACAGGGAAGACGAATACAGGCTCAGCAAGAACTGGAAACCAGCCTAATGAACAAGAGGATCCAACCAATCAGTGACCAGCTACCTGACTACTCCAGAGACCAGCCACCAGAACACAACATCAACCAATGGGAAGGCAGGCTTCGCCCAAGGACCAGACCGCGCCGGGATTATACACCACCTGGTGTATAAAACATGGTAAATATATACCATCTGGATTTTTAAATCTCTCTTTTACAGCTCTCATTCTCTTTTCAGCCCTGAAGAAGCCATCACATGATGTGCGATAGCTCGGCAAATAAGAACAATTAGACACGGTCCAACCCGGAAGAAGAAACGGTAAAATTTACTTTATCAGTACATAATTAATACTTTTCTCCGCGTATTTTCTTTACAGCATATAAATAAAAAAATTATATTTTTTAGGATTAATTATCAAGTTTCAATATTTTAAAATCATAAATTTAAATAATAAATGGATAAATAAAAATGAGTATTTTCCCCAAATGTTCATTAATATCTCTTACGAGCTAGAGTCAACAAAATATTGTCTAATACAATAAAACACAACACAAAATCAGTAAAATAATATAAAAAAACATTAGTCAACAATTCTAATAAGGTGTGAGTTAATCTGAATGTAATTAATTGTAAATAGCTCTTATCTGACATTATTGTCGTTATCTGACTTTATATGAATTTAAACAGCATGAAAGTTTCGTTGGAAGTGAAACTGTAATTCCTCCAGAAGAACAAGTTAAATATTTTACTCTATTTTACACAGATAAATATTCCGAAGCAATTTTTACATATTTAAAAAAGAAATAGCTTGACTTGTAAATAATAGGTAAGACATCTAAGTATTAAAATGTCTTATGATTAAAGAATACTTATATATTTTAAAAATCAAATTAAAAGTTTTAATTGAATGCGCTGCACTTATTATATCAACAATATGGAGCTTAAATTAGCTTAGTGAAATAAAATATTATTTTTGAGAAATAAGTTACTTAAACATTGAAAAATTAATTTGTTTAATTTTTTCTCCTCAAAATGTTACAATTTTTCAAAGAAATGGACGTACTATAACAACAAATAATACGAAAAGTATTATTTATTCTCATAAAGTTTTAATTTGTCTCACTTTTGATCCAACCCAAACTAAATAAGAGAGTTGAAAATATTTTAAGACTAAATTTTTTTTTATTATAATACATTGAGAAATGGTAAAAAGTATTTTTTATTCTGAAGAAGACAATTGAAAAATTCATGATTACTGAATTCTGGTTATTTAATGAGGATAAAAAGTCATTCTGAGAAACTTCTTTAGAATTTATGAAAAAAAAAAAAAATAAATACGCCTACAAGTAAAACATTATTCCAGTTGTTTTCTCATTCCTTGCAGAAGAATAAGATTTTCTAAATGTAACCCAAGTCATAATAATATTTATAAATGGCAGATACAACATATTTTTTTTAAATAATAAGAAGTAAATACTTCTTCGACATTACATTAGAATATTGATTTTATTTAGGAGGAGGAAACAGAACTGCTTCATGGATTGTTTAAACATTTCGCCATCCATTGAGAAAGTGAAACTCAATTTACAGCCTCTGAAAATGAGGAAGCAAAGTACAACGCAATACCTCTCTGGGAGGAAATTAATGGGAGATGATGAAGTATTGTTTTCCAGAGAGTACGGAAGGCGGGAAAATTTGTTTCGGAAATAAAAACAGAGGGTGGGGGGGGAGGCCGGGGTGTTGACATCATGACGTAGCCGCAGATAAGGGGCTTTCAACCGCGCTTTGTAAAGCCACTGATAACAGATACAGCAGTTCTTTTTCTGGGCACTTTTTTTTTTTTTTTGTTAAATTTATTTATTTATTCTTTGAAATTCTTTAGTTGTGCTTTAGTTATTAATACTTTACATATTTTTCAGTTTTGTCCGCGTTCTTTGTTCATGTATGAAAATTGAATGAATTTTTAGCATTTTCTCTGCTTCATTCCAAAATGTTCCACCTTCAGAAATAATGAAACACAAATATTTTCTAAATATATGCATTTAAATATACTAGCTGAATATAGTACTTCATCAGAGTTCGCCATCATTTTAAGTACGAAAAAAAAAACCCTAATTGAAATTGAGACTATATTCTGCTAGTTTAATCAGAATATTAAAGCAAAGGAAGTAATTCACAAATTATTTGTATTAATATCTGTGAATGCAGCCAAACTGGTGCTCGAGTAAAGGATTATGTTGAAGTAAAACTTGCTAGTGCCAGAGGTTCGAGAACACACTTTCCACGTGTTATCTAAAACAATTGATCCTACCCAGTGCTATGACTGCTTAAATAGTGAGTGAAAAGTCTTCTTCTACACCACAAAAGAGGTAGAAGTCGCACGTAACTTTTCTTTTGCGAACTGTCAGAGATATTCTTTTTAAATATTCATTAAAAAATTTTTTTTTTCATATTTTTGGAAAGTCAACCACTAGGGTCATTATTGCCTTAATGCCGGTGAGAAATGGCTATTCCTTCACCGTAATGGAGGGAAGGGGACGGCAGAAGAGCAGAGGGAGAACCCAAAGAGGGGCAACCCCAAGAGCACCGGCACCGGCAGCGGCACCACTCCGATAGCTCTCCCGTGGTCATTATTGCAGGCTTTTGTGCATACTCTCGGAAGAAGGCTATTAAAATATTTAAAAATATAAAATTAAAATTAAAGAATTTTTTTTTTAATAGATTATTTAGCTAATTCCAAAGAAATATAGTTACTGAGATTGTACTCATGATAGACTTTTGAAACGTTTTTAGATATTTTACCGATTACAATTAAAATGATGGCCAGTAAAATTGAAATAATTTGGAGACAGCTGACAATCGAATTTCATGTGAATGGATTGGTCGGGTATTCGGTCTTGGGATTTGAATAAATTAAAACTAATTTGTAAACAAAAATTTTTCTGTTCTTGCTAACGTTTCGGCTTAAAATTTTCTTATTTATTTATTTTTTTTAAATGGAGGGCAGAGAGTAATGGATGAAGAGAGTCCTCTGCTTTAGGGTAACTAAATCAATACTACAAAGATTGAAATATTTCAGGAATAGGCGGTAACATGAAGTATCGGGTGCAATTTTTTAAAAAAATTCTATAAAAAAATATAGCTGGCATTATACTTAACTAAGAGCACTGAAGCTCAGTAAATACTTGTTTATAAGGAAAAGAATTATTTTTAAAAAAAGTATAAATGTGTGTTTACCAGAAATGTAAATTTTAATTACACAGCCTACATACATCAACTGCGGTATGAGACTTTTGAGAATAGTTTCTGCGGAACGGGTTCTGCTTTCATGAGACAATACGAAGATGTAATTGAGGTGTCTGTAGAAAATAAAATCGATAAAAAGATATTTCGGTCAGGCAGGAAATAGGTGAACAAAACAAATTCCTTAACGTTGTTTTCAAAAAACAATTACATTTTTACACACTTCTCTTGTTTAATTTAGTCATGAAGATTTAGAATTGCCATCCTCACACACAAATTGGGATTTCTTGCAAAATCGTATTTTATTAAACACAAATTATGCATCAAGATTCAACAATAATAGTGAGAGATATTCAGCGATTGTTATGAATCAACAACTTTTAGTGCAAGGGAACAGAATAAAAAATCTAACTGTCCCAGCCAGGACTCGAACCTGAATCTCCTGCTATCCGGCCGGTGCATTTTCCACTTATGCTACCTGGACAAGTCTGATTAGTTATAAAATTCCCCGCATTAGTATAAGTCTAACTTCTGAGACCGAGGTGGTTAGACTCTCGACACTAGTGCGGGGAATTTAATAACTTGTCAGACTTGTCTCGGTAGCGTAAATGGAAACGCACCGGCCCGGACAGCAGAAGATTCTGGTTCGAGTCCTGGCCGGGACAGTTAGATTTTTTATTCCGTTCCCTTGTACTAAAAATTGTTAAAATTTACGTGGGATTATATACACAAAAAAATAATATTTATAAAGTTTTGAATCAATGTTTGAGTTTCGCTACTTCTGGTCCATCAATTAACTAGTTACTTAATTTAAAGGGTATTTAAATAATCTTTCTTTTTTTTTTTTTTTTTTTTTTTTACAAGAAGGACGAGCTATGTGGCGTTTTAATGAAAATCAGGGTGGCTGGAGTTAAACAAACGTTTTTAATCAAGGGTAGAGATTCGCTTTCGAACCCTTTCTTATCCTTATCCGGCAATTTCACCAATTAGAGAAAACAATTTTGAACAATAATTTCAAAGCTTAATGTTCATTTAGTTTCATTTAAATATGAAATACGCTCGAAGGTAAGTAATAGTAATTTTCCTAAGAAATTATAAGGTTTCAGGTCTACAAACTACGATTTATTAACTAAATTATTATTTTTGAGATTAACTATAAATAAACATAGAGAATTTTTAGTGCAAGGGAACAGAATAAAAAATCTAACTGTCCCAGCCAGGATTCGCATCCAGGTTCGCATCCTGGCTGGGACAGTTAGATTTTTTATCCAGGTTCGCATCCTGGCTGGGACAGTTAGATTTTTTATTCTGTTCCCTTGCACTAAAAATTCTCTAAATTTACGTGGGATTAAATACCACAAATTAAATCATATTTATAAAATATAAATAAACATGTGAATAATGAGTGGTAAAATGCGTTAGATCTAAATTGAGAATTATTTAAGCTAGAGCCAAGACTAAATTAAATATTCAATAAAGTGGCAGGTTTTGCTCAGCTCCCTACTCCTAATGATAATATTTTATTTATGCAAAATGTTCTATTTATTTGAATGGTACACAGTGTATAGCGTACATATGGGCGTAGGTGAACTTCCACTTCTGGTCGTTTCATTACAGACTAACAAAGGAAAACAAATCATAATTTACTATGCTTTGTCAACAATCTTTGTTTTAATTTCTTTTTTGAATGGCTTTGTTTTCATTAAAAAAAAGATAAAAAAGGAAAAAATATCTGCCACTTGAGCGATGAGTTAACATATAGAGGTTTCCGTAACCTTTTACATTTATTTAATTATTCTATGTTACTTTTAAATTTTCAATTAGAAAATTTTTGTTGAGCTTCATTATTCAAAAACAAAAATTATGCTTACAAAAAAACACACAAAAATAAGTTTATTATGCAGGAGCTGCATAAACAAACCAAACTTTCCATGATTCCGTAAAAATGGATTTACACAAGATTAAATGAGAAAATTTAATTTTAAAGTAAGGGGGAATAATGGACGTAAAATGTATGACCACAAAGACCGGAGAGGATGGAAAAGTTGATGAAGTGGGAACCCATCGTATTCAGATTCGTACATTTCTTCTTCTAATAAGCCTTCTCCTTTGGGATGGTGAGAGTCTGCAGAATTTCGTAAGTGAAAACTGAAAAATGTATGAAGACAAGAATGTAGATCCATCTCTCGCCATACTTGTAGACTTGGCTAAATCCGTCGGGGTTGGAACGCTTGACTGGTGAAGAAGGGACTAACAAAGCAAAGAGGAAGAAGAAGAGGAGCAAAGTGAAAGTGAAGAAGACGGATGTGGAAATGCATGTGCCGCACGAAACGGCTTTGAAAAAATTCGACGGACTGATGCTGTATTTAGAGGAACGAGATACATAAATACATAAAGTTAATTATGTTTATATAATAAATTTATGTATATTATATTTATTACTATTATAATTTAATGTATATTTTTAAGCTAAAGAACGTAATNAAATACATTACTAAAATACAATCGTCATTTTTCTAATATAAGAATAAAATGTTTTTTATCACCATTTTTATCTAATTCATGAAGCATTAAACTTTATTTGTTAGGAATTATTTCCAATGTATTGGTTAATATAATTCGTGATTCGCGAACATTTCCAGCACTTGAAGTTCACAATATCTCTTCTGGACAACCAGACTTTTCTGTATTTGTTTAAAGCCTAAGAATAAAATTCAAGAATATGGAATATTATTTAGCTTCTATTGAGCATGTTTTACCGCTGGATCTAGCTGAGAATGTTTTCGGGATTCAATCAGGGGACTATACAATAAATTCGAAATGAAAGACTGCTGAAATTGCAAAGTCGAGAACAATTTTTTATGGGATAAATACATTAGGTAATTTCTTCCTTAAGAAGCTTTTATTTTTTAAACAAAAATTTTGTAAATCATTAATATTACAAAATTGAATTTTATGGATATTAAGTCCATAAAACTAATTCGGAAGAAAAATAACAACGAATTTACTACTATTGTAATTTACATCTACCTTGTAGTCTGTAGTAGACCTGCTTTATGTACATTGTGCTAACAACACCGCCCCGACAACTTCAATGTCTGACAAGTATATAGATTTGTACCAGTGAGCCTAGCCAGCCCGAAAACTAGGCGCAACGCAACCTACAACACTTTCTATCTACAGGGAATTCGAACCAGGATTTTCTAGTTCCCGGTCGGCCCTACTAAGCCGCAGAAGGCCAGAAGAACCTCTTCCTTATTGGCAGATTTCAAGAGGGGAGCGACCTTCCATCACTCACACCCTTTTACCATCTGCATCCAATCACCTCCAAACCATGCTCCAATCCTCCTTCTCCGACATCCGTGCCCTCCTTACTCCTCTCATAAACCTCTCGGCGACAGTAGTAGAGACAGAAATGACTTCCTCGTCTGAAAATGAATCCTTCCAAGATCCTTCTCTGACCTCATTTGGAAAACTAACGCCATTCAAACACCAGGTAACCAACTCAAACTGACTGAGTCACTTTATAATATCTCCAGTATTTCATTTTACGAAAACTATTTCTTAAGGAAGAAATTTTTGATGTGTGATCGCTTCCACAACTCTTCCTTCCCGGTCAGCAAAACAAAGCTAGGGAGTCATTGTTCTCTCCGGCTCGTGAATTAAATAAATTAATTTGCTTTTGTTTTTGTCTGTCTTAAATGAAACATGGAAAATCTGCTTAGATTATGGATGACGGTCTTCCTTCAAAGATTCTTGTCCCCGAATTATAGGATTTTCAATAGCAATATTATATTTAAACGAACATCCAATAACAATTTTATTTTTAAATTGTAAGAGGATTATAGATAGCTAATAAAAACGGGCCAAATTACATAAAACAATACCAACATTAATATTATTTTTGCAGGAAATTAGTCAAACAACAAAGAAGATGAGCCAAAGGGATTAGAGTTTAAATAAATTATTTATACCATTCTAATTTCAGTCTTTAACCAATTCACATTTTAGTTGTATTCAGTTCAATGGACAAAAAGGAGAATAGATGCCGAAACATTTATCTTTTCTTGATGACGTCAGTATGACGTAAAATAGCCTCCGCCTGCTTTTTACTTTCGTCTTCGGTTTGGTTTTGTTTTCCCAATCCCTATTGATCTGGTCTTCCTGTACGCAAGCTATTCTATCCGTGCGGAAAGTAGAGGTCAACCCCATCGCTAAAATTCGTCTGCCGTTTTCAACTGAACTTTAGGGACGTCATCATCCGAGGATAGGTTAGAGAAATCGATCTACTTCCCACTACCCTAGTACAATATTAAGTACCATCTACTCTTTGCAAGCCTCAATAACAACATCCATATATATTGGCAGGCATATATATTGAGGTATGAATATTCATACATATATAAGCTTGTATATATATATATATATAAAGTGATGTTTGTGATTGTGTGCAAAATTACGAAATTCACAATAAAATATTTTTTCTATATTCCTGGCGTTTTCTCTACATCACTAAAGACAAGTATAAAGATTGAGGCTTTATCAATAGAAAAAATGCATACTTATAACTTGAATAAAAAAATAAATAAAAAAAGGGATGTCGTAACTGTTATTCAATATGACACACCATCATTATCCTTTATCACAGTTTTTTCTTTCGTTTTTTCCAACTCTCTTTTACATCTCCAATTCTACACGGCAGAAAAAAATCGTTCTAAAAGGGCCATGGGATTGTTTCTTCTCTCGTATTTTTGGGAAGAAAAAAAGAAGTACAATAACGAATCTGCGGAATTGAACATTGCAATAGTGACGTAGTAACCATAAAGCAAGTCATAGGCTGAATATGTATTCCATTTTAACCATAATTATTATTTCTTAATTCTTAATTATCATACTGTAGAGGTATGAAAATGATTTTATAACTATTGAGAACAGGAAAAAAAAACACTCATAATAATTTACAAATTAAAAATTGTATTATTAAATCAATTTTATATTTGATAGGATTAAAAAAAATCAGTATAGAAAGTTATTTCATTTACGGCGAATGCATAATGAAATAACAGCGAGGCTCACCTTCCCCGGGAAATAAAGGCATTGCTATGAGAAGTGACAACAATCATCAATCACGTTTATTGATGACCTCCCCAATCGTAAACAGTTTATATAGAATATTTATATTTTTTCAACTATATAATACAGTTGACTTTTTCAGTTATATATTACTGAGAGGTAAGATCATTATTAAGAGGCAGAATGTTTTTCTTTACAGTGTTATTAAATCTGTAAACTATTAAAGTTGTTTCTATAAACTACATAATATTAGATATTTATATTAGATTTTACGATATCTAAATTCATTACTATACATAGAAGATTAATAAGAAAAAGTGTGAAAATTCATTATTTTCAACTAAGACGTAAAGATCAAAATTGAGAGAAAGACAGAATATGGACACAAAAGAGAGAGTCAAAAAAGTACGACTATATTTTATATAATATGGAGTAGTTAGGCATAAACTATATTTCTCCCAAAATTATCCAAATAAGTAAAAATAGAGGATTGCATGCTGTATTAGTTTAGAGGAGTATCGTTTTCATTTAATGTTGATATTTATAAAATATTAAGCTGGGGAAATTAGTCAGATTTTCAGCCAAGATTAGAAACATAAAATAATCCAAAATTGTTGGGTAATTATTTTATTGTTGTTCGACTTAACTTTTAGGTATCAACAGGGCGATAGTGATATCTCGAGAGATCTCCGAGGGAGGTTTATGTTCACACCTCAAAGTGCTGAACTAGAAAGTGTCTGATAATTATAATCCTGAGAGCGGGAATGCTCCATGGCAATACGGCCAGAAATCGACCCAGTCCTAGTGATAGTTTTAGTAAGATGCTCTTGGTAAATAAGGCCTGGCAACAGGAATATGATACGCAGACTGGTAAGTACGACCTAGAGTATTGTGAGCGGTCCAGCAAGAGAGACCTTACCAGATTCTGTGGTACCAAGAGGACGGGATGTTTGGATGGCCTCATTAGTGGAGCTCTGGAACTGACCAAACTGATAGTTCGGTAGCCCAAATTGCGGTTCGATAACGCATCGTCTATCAGTTTGCATGGCACTTGACTTGCAGCCTGTAACCAAGGCCCATTTATTGTTAGACCAGTAGAAGATGTTGGAAATTGATTATCCCATGTTAAGCCAGTTGGGACCAAAACATCTAAGCAATAGACGTAGATCAAATTTGGAACATATAGCTAAATAACCTAATTTTTTTTACTTAAACGTAAAAAAGGAAAGTGGGTGGGTTCTTAAAGAAAGACCAACATCAATAAATAAGTTTATGATTTCTACAGTTTTGTTTTTGTGAGTTCGTTTTTTTAATTAATGGGTATATAAATATTTTAGGGTAAGCTTAATGCTTAATGACTGATTAAAGAATTAAAGCAAAATTCTGGAGAGAAAAGATTCCAGCTTCAACTTTTGACAGGACTACATAAAGTAGCGAATTTTACCGGTAAGGGAAAAGTACGCTGTTTCTTTTATGATTATTTGATCATCATTAAATAATTGTAAAATTTTATATTTTAACTTTAATAAGAACTAATTTGTAAAATATCATTAAAAAGGACCATAAAAATATAATATTAAAAAATTTAATCAAATATACTAATTTTATCTCATTTTTTACATAGACGCACACCTCTACTTGACAAAAGTTTGGATGACTTCACCGTAATG
>KZ807001.1:765378-779922 GCA_000696205.2 Oncopeltus fasciatus
ACAAAATAAATAAATATATATAAATTTATTTGAGCAGTTAAAAAAAAATATTTCTGAGTAGTAATTGAAGGCATGCCATATGGGATGGCTTGATCAAACGGCCAGATGAGATCCCAGGAGTTCAAAAAAAAAAATTATAAAGTTTCATTATGGCCATTTTTAATGCTTTATGAATTTAATAAAGAAGTAAATGAGAATTTCAAAATTTTAGCGAAGGAAAGAAGCGGTGAATCCGTTTCAGAGAAAATTCTCCTCCCAAACCGTAATAATAAGAAAGAAAAAACATTCCCCAAGACGGAATAATGGAGGAAGACTAATGGAGAGACCCTTTTAGAGATACTTTTTCTACTAGTATTTTCTTTGTGTTTTTTTATTTTATTTTATTTTTTTTTTTTTTTAGGTCTAAGAAATACACATCCACATATCTGGTGAAATATGGGACGACGGAATAACGTTTAATAGAAACCAATTAGTTAACGAGCCATTTAATACAACTTACTGCACTTACAAGTTAAAGTTTCAATTAATATTTCTCAAAACAGAAAAAAAATATTTGCTAAAACGATACATACGAAATTAATCAAATCAGCCAGGTAAAGACGATTCAATAGGAGGTTAATCTGCCATTAATTACGACAAGAGATTTTTTTTTTATCCTAGGATCGTTTAGCACTCTCTAAATTGTTTTAAATAATAAATCTTTATTTATTACATTCTGTTACTTAACTTCTAGTAATTTGAAGACGGATACAACAAATAAATTCTAAAAAATATACATATATAAAAATATAAATAAAATAAANTCTGTTACAAAACATCTTGTAATTTGATGACTTAAAATAAATATACATATTTAAAAATAATATAAATAAAATAAAAGAAAATAAATATAATAAAATAAAAATAAAATCAACAATAAAACAAATAAATGGTCATCACTGTGCAGGGAGAAGGGGCCCATCGACCCCACTTCCAATAAGTTTAGGAATTTCGGCTCAGGAGAGCGCGAGGCCATCTCCGTTTTAGTCGCCTGGGAGGATTGTGAGGATTGGATTTCGACGACAGGGATTGGGCATATGGATTGGGATAAATTGAAGTTTACTATGGAAGAGCTTACTCTGTAAATATGTCAAATATTCCTCGAATCAAAATTGAGGGGCAGAACTTATAGTGTCCGAAAAAAAAACACAATATTTTAAGATAATATCACTTTCTACAACTAAATCTCGAAAATTAGCCATATTTGATTTTTAAAAAAACCATTCTGCGGTAAATCTAAGATGAAACGAATAAGAGGCGCTTCATGCCTCTTCAAATGCTGAGAAATGATCTGGAAGAGTCTTCCATTTTCAAAGCTTCAATAACACTTCTAAGTCACCACAAATTAATTAATTAAATAAATCTCATCGCATCAGTTTAGAAAGGAAACCTACTGTTCGCATATTCTTTCTAGGTCTTTTAAACACTAAATACGGACCTGAGAAAACCAAACTGCGAACCCACATGGGCAGCAACTCAGCATTGAGTAAAGCTACTACAATAGCGTAAGGGGAGATAAGGCAAATTTACTCATACCTCGTCATCCCATCGTCTCCCAATCCCATTAAAGAGTGCCTGGCATGTTTCACACCTACCACTGAAACTGAAGGTACCCTCTATAGTGGTTCCAAAGACTCCAGTGTTACAGGATGTCTGGGCAAACTTAACATTCGTTGTCGTCTTCTCTACGAGACGAAACCACAACACATTGCTGACGCGGATAGTCCTTGTTTCGGATGCAATATCTTGCCTTTGTCTTTTCCGTGGATACATTGACATCGGGGTCTTCTCCCGGCTCGGTAGATGTAGTGTAGAACACTATAGCAGCTTATTATGGAGTATTGTCGATGAGCGTTCAAAGCTTGACTTTGCCCTACTGTGTCAAAACAAGAGAAGGAATTAGTAAGAACGCAGTCTTTTTCCTTTTATCTTTTCCCCTCAAAAGTGTAAAATGGGGTGAAGCAGTAGAGGTCGGCTAGCCTACTTTTCCCTCCCGCTTGAAGAGACAAATTATGTAGTTGGTATTGCTTGGATGTCCACAGAAAATGTCTAGACCGCCAACATCTTCACGTATCATTAGCACAGTGTCGAGGTGACTGAGGGTAGTCGTTAAGGAGACAAACTCATTTACTACAGGAAATACATAAACGAAGCTCATTTACTATAAAATATTAGTCAATTTCAAGCCGACATTATTTGATAATATGCAGCTGTTCTGTTTACAATATATTTTAAAGTAGGAGAAGAGATTTTTTTTTCAACTTTATTATTTATTACTTTCTACATGTATTGCAAATTGTTGGAAGTTTATAAATTTCACGCAAATAAATATAAAAAATTGGTTTTCAGCAACAAAAAAAAAAAAATCTCTTGAAGAATAAGATCCTCATTGAATTACAGTGCAAAATGATTAAAATTTTATGAATTTAAATCAAACCACTAAAAACTCTAAGAACTGAAATTTTACTTAAAAATAAGAGATACTCCAATAAACTCATTGAGATGAAGAAAAGAAACTGGAGAATTTAATGCAGTGTTATAAATTTGATGTCGAACTTTAATTTTTAAGCGATTTTATTTTCAAGAAATATTAAAATCACTAAACTAGAACGTTTAGAGGCAATAATGTAAACAATAAATGCAAGGGGATAGAATAAAAAATCTGTCGGTCTCAGCCAGGGTTCGAGCCTTGGCTGAGACAGATATATTTTTTATTCTATTCCCTTGCATTCATTATATAAAATTTACATGGGATTAAATACCACAACGAAAACAGTATTTATAAAAAGAAATAAAAAGTAAATAACGAGAGTCTGATAAATAGCTTGACAATTTCAGCTTCTTCGAGCATTAAACGATGTATTCGTCTTTCTCTGGGTTTAGAGTCCCGGTACGAGTCTGGGGAATTTAATAAGTTATCTGGCTAGTATCGGTGGTGCAAATGGTTAGCACGCCGGCCCGAATAGCAGGAGATCCAGATTCGAGCTCTGGCTGAGATACATAGATTTTAACCCTAACAAAATACAAGTACTAATAATCTCTAAGGTCAAAAACTCTCCATTTAGAATAAACATTTGCTTTTTTTAATCCAAAAATATCCAAAAGCACTAAAGAATAGGAATTTCTATTACATTTTAAATTAACTAATTGTAAGATATAACAAAATAACATAGTATTTAAAAACAATTTCCATGTTGTATAGCTTTCACGTACTTAAAGTTAATAGAAAAAAAACTGAATGAAATAGAAAATATTCTGGAGACAAGGCAATTTATAATTTGGTAAAAGAGAGATGAGTGTGTGGCGGAGGAGTTCCAGAAGGAATTATTTCCCCCACAATTATTACTGGAAGGTAAAAGGGGTAGGGGAAGGGGGAGGGGGTAGAGAAAAGAGATAACCCCCATATATTCTTCCCAAACCCCCTGGACCCCTCGTTAAAAAAGGTGAGAGCCCGCTATTCCAGTCTTTACCTCTCACTCCATTGCTTTGTTACTTGATATTTTTGTTAAGCCTCTTTCATGTGTAAAAATATATCACATAACAATTTTAAGAATGCTCTAAGTTATTTATTTTTCTTTTCCTTTTGTTTACTGCATACGGCTATTTTAATTTTATATAATTTCCTTAGAAAATAATGTAGTTGTTTGTTGTATCATAGAACTAACATTTGTTTGAAAAGCACACAGTTTTGAATGAGGGAAAAACTGTTACCTCTCTAACCTACTGGCCGGGCACGGAAATGCTGACCACAATGACATTTTTTTTTTTTATAAGAGCAAATTAGATATTTACTCTGATTCATATTGATCTTTTTGACAACAACATACAAGTATTTAGTTTAGCATAACCTTGTCGACAAGATGCGTCTCCTTCAACTCTATGAGGTTTACATTGTATTAGGACCTTGTTGATGGCAATAAGTAATTTTTCCATTCCACAAGCAAACGGTATTTGAGAATTTGCTGCTGGTGTGTTTACAATATTTTGTTTAATGTCAGAAGTCGGGAAAATTTTTATTATAGATTGTTGGAAGTTTCTAAAAGCGGGATCAGAGAAAAAGCCAAAATCCAGTGAAGTAAGATCCTTATGGAATTACAGTGCGATAGGATAGCAATTTCATCAATTTAAACAAAACCATTTATTTCTTTAGTTTATTTAACTGGCTCTTGAGTACATGTACTTTATAACATACCCAAGTTAGGTGCAATTACGTGAGTTTCAAATACGTCTGTGATATATTTTTCACAATATGTTAATTAATATTATTTCATTCAGTTTGGCAATTATATTATTCTAAATATATTGGCCAATGATTTTATATATATAAACACTATCTTAAACTTGTAAATAACAATGAATCCAATGACAATTACACGCAATTATTATTAAGGTACATTAATATGGAAAATTATTGTTCCTTCATTTTTTTTTTGTTCAGATGATTTCTTGTAGGAAAGTCAAGCTATTCACCAAGATACTTTTGATGAAGCAAATTTTGATGAAGCAACTTTTGAATTACAAAAGTCTGGGTTAGTTGGGACTAAAATTTAAAATCTTAATACATTTGACATTATTAGCGTTACAAAAGTAATGTGTAGAACAGTATCAATTGGCCTCTTTCTGACTTTGTGCACATAGGAGCTGCGTCAGCTAAGCAGATTTCCCATATTTCATTAATAATATATAAGTAAGAGTAAATAAGTAAGAGAAGGAGGAGGAGAGGTTTAAACAGGACCATAATTTAAAATATTAATATCTTCATCATATTAATAGGTATACTTATGGTATTTTTGTAATAAATTCAATTTATTTCTGTATTAATGATTATTGACCCATAGCCCATAATAATAAAATAGTTATTTTCATATCACATCTTTCATCTCATGAATCATGCACAAATACATTTGAATATGCTGAGCATGTTAGAAATGATATTTAGTAATAGCTAGCTAATCGTCGCACTTTAAGAGGAAATAATGGTCGGGCATTCGTTCTAGAGATTTTGAAGAAAAATGAAAACTAATTTATAAACAAATATTTTATATTATTGCTAAAGTTTCGGCCTAAATATCTGGAGGGATAGAGTCCTTTATTTTAAGGTAGCTATCTCTCCATCACCCCCATTACTCTGATATATAGGCCGAAATGTTAGTAATAATTAAAACTTTTTGTTTACAAATTAGTTTTATTTCTTCAAGATTCCCCGAACTATCTTTCCTCTTAAAGTGCGATGGACAGCTAACTATTTTCAAATATAATTATTAATAAGCTCAGTATATTCAAATGTAAGTATTCATGATGCATGACATTGTGAGATGAAAATTACTATTATATTGATGAAGGCTATGGGTCAATTATAATTAAATACAGAAAAAAAAAAGAATTTAATTTTAATTACCTTGTTAATAAAAACATTTTACATTATCATAGTTTTACTTTCCACGGTACATTCACTTTAAGCCCTGTAACTACATTATTCTAATAATAAAATAATATAGTCGTTTGTATTTGATATTAGGAACCAATATCAGATCTGTGAAGTTCACAAAAATTCACATATTTACTTCATCATAGTAGCTATCCTGTGCAAATTGTAATATTTTAAACATAGAAGTTTGGCTTGTCACCAATCTCCCTTTCTCTAACTCTCACCAAAAAAATGGAAACGAGAGGAAATAAGAAAATATATCAAATTTTCAAATAAAAAGAAAATCACACAGTTGCACAATAGAGAAATGCATTTTTTTTTTTTTTTTTTAAGTGTTAGCCTCCCTTTCAAACACTTAGGGTCATGGAGGGCTATCTACAGGTTGCCACCCTATTCTAAACACCCATGGTTCAGGACAAGCTTTTATTTTTAATTAATAAAAGATTGCCCTAGGCGGGATTTGAACCCGCAGTACCCTTTTTTTTTCTTTTAATAATGAAATGTGAAATATATATAAACTCAGTAAAGAATTTTGCAGGTACTTTAAAATTTAGAGAACGCTTACTGATTTTTTCAATATTGGACTTTTCTAAGGTACGCTTTAATTAAATGAACTTAGTTAAAGACAAACAGTTTAATAAAAAAAAAGTTTTGTTACTTTGTGAAGCGCAATCAGATTTCATCTAATTTAAACATTTTCCAAAGAAACTTCTCAACATTAAAAATGTAAGGGCACTAATGAAAAGAAAATTGCCACAAGTTACAGCCTTGAATATATGAAGTTAAATAAAGAATATAACTAACAAGTCTTATACTTGTGTTTTCCTTAACAAATTTTTATTATATTTTCTTTTTTCAATAATATAAAAATAAACATTCCCACATAAAACTGTGGTTTATTTTTCAGGGGCTTCCGCAATATAAATGTTTCTTCGATGGTATTTTTGCAGAGGGGGAGGTCATTTTTTCAATGGGAGGTCTCTATTGTCTGGAGGCTTTACAGACAGGAATGTGGTGTTCTTGTGGAAGATTAGAGGGGTCTAAGTCTAGAGGATAGGCGGTTTTGCAGGTAGGAGGGGGTCTGTAATTTAAGGTTTTAAATCAGATACTTTTAAGAGAGGGTTGATAAGGGTTAAGGTTTTTGAAAGGCTATTAAAAAAAAACTTTTTTTTCCAGATTTTAAATGATATCGTTTATATGAAGCGCTTATTCAATTGAATACGAGTAGCTAAATATTTAGATCATTAGCAAAATTTTAATCTAAACCTTATCTCACAATTTTCTGCGGTATCGAATAATATCACCTATATTTTTCAACAAAAAATAATATAGCATTCTCAGCAGATGGTAATTATTGTTTATTACACGTATTTTATGGCAAAAAACGAAATCTGGTTCATATATTGATTATTTGTACAAAAAGTTAATTAAAAATATTTTAAATAGATAGGAAACATTGAATATTAACTTCAAATGGAGAGTTTTTAACCGTAGTGATTATTAGTAAATGATGTTTTCTTGGGGTTCGGTCAAGGTTTATTTATTTGCGATTATATTGTCAAGCAATATTGAAATCACTAAACGAGAACATGCAGGGATAATAAAATAAATATTTGGAGATTTTTTTGTTGGGGATCGGCCAAGATTGATCCAAAAAAATACAATTTTAAGAAATGTGTGTTTTTTAATTGTCTTCCGTCGTTTCGGCTTAAATTGTAAGCCACATTCAGGGCTATGATGAAGGCGAGAGGGGATGTCCTGTCACCTGAGTTACACGTTCGTGTTACCTGGAATAACCTTGACCGAACCTCAACAAAAAATCATCTACTATTAAATATTTATGTATTCAAAATGACCGTGGTTAACACAGAAGATATGGGATGTTCCTTTGACTGACACTATCCCAAATCCTCTTTTAAATATTAACCTTTTTTTACATTTAGATATAATATATTTCGTTATATATATATATATATATACGAAAAGTTTTATATTCTGCCCTTCTTTACATATGATATATGTGATTACTACTACTGATATTTATTTTATTTCTTGGTTCTGTTGAAAAAAAAAATTCAAATATGTATAAATCAAAATTGGATTAATATTGATAGCAAAACATATTCCATATAGTTTGCAGAGTTTTTAATTGCCATTCAAATTCATCAAGTAATTGTATTATTGGGAATTATCAGTAAGATCAGTAATTACTTTTAGGTTTTGTGGTGGGGTGAAATGGTGTCGGGAAAGCCACAAGAAAAGCAGATGCTGTAAGAGCGACCCCTTGAAGAAGCCTACTTGAGCCCTAAGGAAAGACCATCCGTCTAACAGCTCTCTTCAGACACTGGACAAGATATCCTTCTGCTTCTTTGTAGTCCTTGCTTCGCTCATCCGCGGCCGGGAATTGCTTTTTATATCCTTCGCTTGAAATCTTTTATCTGCACCTCCCGTCCCTCTTTTCAGCCGTGTAATAGTCTGCTCCGATCCCGCTGCTGCTTTGATGTCAGCCGTAATAGGACTTTTCTTACCTTTTCTACTTTATGCCCAGCGTTTCCTTATCTCACAGCGGGAAAAAATAAATAAAACTTGAGAAAATCACACCGAGTGCAAAAGAATTTCTAAACTAATTAAAACTTTTATTGGTATAAACTTTGTAGGAAGTCTGACTCTAATGCTTGAACTATAATAGAGTGCACTTCTTGTATAGTGTAATGCAGCTTCTAGTTAAAATCGATAATACTTTAACATCAAATGAATTGAGAAAAAAATAAAAACTATAAAAAGTTCAAGGGAAGATTTCAGTACAGCAGGAGAAAATATAATAAAGATACTGAAGAACGAGTCGAGTAAAATAAAATAATAATAAAATAAAACATTGAAATATTATAAATTTAAAGAAGATGAATGGCAAAGGAGCAGATCAGCAATATTTGGAAAAAAATATAAGAAAGAGTTCCGCTGCAGGCCATTGAGTCCTAGGGGGTAAACACATGTTGCAGGGTTTATTCGCGCACGGCGAACACAAGAGAGGGTGTGCCACCACGTTTTACTGTAAGCAAGATTTTTTCCCATTTAAAAAATATTGGTGCCCAATTGAAAGTAGCTGTTCCCAGAAAGGCACCATAATCCACTAAAGGCAAGGACTATTTGTCCACCATCTCTCCCATCCCCCCTCCACCCACTCTTACCAGTCGGTTTATTGAATGAACCGAGCTTGCAGTAGAGAAGCTTCAATAACAGTTATGTCTCACTGATAACTCTCCTAGCCACGATTTGTACACACGAAGCCATTTCTGTAATACACGTTTTTCGTATAATCTTAATATTATGATAATAATAACATAAATTTCTATACTTTAGTTTTTCTTATAACTAACTAAGACATTACGGACATGGAAAGACTCAATATCTCAGAAGATCAACTGTTAGACAGAAATATATTTAGGAACACAGTGAATAATTTGGAAGGGATTCAAGCCGCACAAAGATCTAAGAAGACCGGGAGAGCCTGGACAGAAGAACAACGGAAGCAGGCCAGCGAACGCATGAAGGAGTATTGGACACAAAGGAAACTCCACACCAAAAGAAATGAAGTTGTAGCGTGATCCTAAGTGGTCAATTCGCTTGTAAAAAAAAAAAAAAAATAACTAAGACATTATTGGAGTCATAGGCGATTTTTAACTTTTTAACATTTCACTCAAACTCTACACCATTCACCTCAGAAAGGACTTTTATTTCTTTAAATAAAGTTATAATACCAAATTTGAAGTAATTTGCTTTAAAAATTGCGGTGGTTGTATATTTGAGTCTTTCCAACGAAAGAACCTTATAAAAATAACATCAAAATTTAAAAATGGGAGCGGCGGGTTAGCTCACGGGATATGTACGAGTCTCGCAATCCTAGGGCTTCGGGAACAAATCCCACTCAGGGCAAGCTTTTATTTAACAATAAAATCTTGCCCTCAGCCATGGATTTTTAGAATAGAATGGCAACCTGTTGATAGCTCCTCCCTTAATGTCCCTATGTGGTTAAAAGGGAAACTAACACTTTAAAAAAAAAAATTTTTTATATATCAAAAGTTGCAACACATTAAAAAAGAAAATTTAATACAAAAATTTAGTGGGATTTCTTGAAATTCTAAATAATAAAATACGGTTGTAGGAGGATCTTAAACTATTTCTAACACAAACAATACACTCTATGGACACTGAAACTGACTTTCCTTTTGCCCAATAAAATTGCCAAAAACTTTATTATAATTTAATACATGATGAAAGACATTCGACAAAAAAGAAAAAGCAATATTAGTATGGTTTATAGGTAACTTTTATTCATTGATGGCCTTTCTGTCCACGGGCCTTTCTTCTTTCATATTTATGTCTTCATTTATTCCTTCCAACAAAGACCACTGTTCACTCTTTTTCTAATTTTTTTTTTTTTTTTTGTAGAAAATTTTAAAGTTTCTTATGGTTAATTTTCAAATATATTCTTGGAATATATTACAAATATATATTCTTATTCTCTTTCTTAACAATTCTGAAACTAATATTATTTATAAGTTTCATTAAAGGATAGTTGCCAATTTGAATTGTCCCAAAGAGCTCGAATTGCTTTTAGAGTAGAATGACAGATTTAAAATAACTCCTATAGTTATAGCATAGTTATACAGCTATAGTGATATAGTTCAACTAAGTTAGCAATCTCACTTGATCTTACTTAAATTTTGAAGAAATTTAGCCCGACCTACAGTTCTGCATAACTAAAAGCAGTGATTATGAAGCATTTATATATATATANTATTTTAAATGAAGTAAAATTTTTCGCACAGACATGCATACATACACTCATTCCAATGCACAAAACTATGTAATTTATGTATTTAATGTAGTTCTGCATGTCATTTGAATTGCAAAGCCCTATTCCGCTTTGGTCATATATATATTAAAAAATATATAAAATGCTCACATTAGAGTTACTAATTATAATCCATTAAATCTTACGTATATTAACGTACATATGTGAATTTTATTGTACATTTCTTCATTTATTATGTGATTATTCATTTTTAAATATTTTCGTATATGTTCATTTTAGTAAAAGTTTCTTGTTCAATTGTTTCCTCCTCTTTGTTGTTAATCCACTTTCTTTATATGTTTTTTTTTATACTCAATTTGTATTTAAAATTATTTAATGTTTTTCTTTTCTTATGTAACTTTCTTATGTAACATGTACATTGTATGCAATTATTATATATGACATGTACAGTAAATATATGCTATTATGGCAGGGTTACTGTCATAAGTAGAAAAAAAAAAAGAAAAAAANTATATTTTATATACATTATTCTTTTGCTATGGGCTATTGACTCCATAAAAATGGACTATAGACATGATGGAAATAAATCTTACCTAAAATACCATTAGAACAACTTTCGTCAAGTGAGAGAGAGGAGAGTAAATATAAAAAAAAGTAGCATATTTATCTTTTCACAAAAAGCTGGTAAGATGAAGAAAGTTTGGGTAAAACGCATGAAAAACGGCAGCTGAAAAGTTGGGGTGTCTTCCTGTTGATAAGAGACAGCTCTGTTATTGACCCCATGGGGCCTCGGATATATAAACTTCAGCAGATAGGCAGAGCATATTCAAACTTCACTTCAAGATTCCTATCTCGAGCAGCCTGCTAGCGGTACACTACATACCGTCTCCTATCAATCTTAATTCAGTGTGTTATCAAAGATAAATGCATGCCAGTCGCAGCACGAGCAAGTAGAAGAAAAATTGAGGCAAATAAATGTCAAAGAAAAAGAATTAGTACTGAAAAAGACTAATTGTCCTGCCATGTGATTATTGCCAAAAGTCAGCTCTTATTCCAAGATGATTTTAGTTGGGGTTCGGTCAAGGTAGATCCAAAAAAAACAAATTTAAAAAATGTATTTTTTAATAAAGGATTATCTGCCAACGTTTCGGCTTACATTGGTAGCCATCTTCAGGGCTGTAGAAATACAATGTCATGAGAATACAATAATAAATGAAATTATAGTATAATTGAGAATTGCACTTGATATCACATTATATTATATTATTGCAATTCTCTATTATACTAATTTAAATTATTATTGTATTCTCATGACATTGTATTTCTACAGCCCTGAAGATGGCTTCCAATGTAAGCCGAAACGTTAGCCTTTATTAAATAATACATTTTTTTAAATTTGTGCTTTTTGGATCTACCTTGACCGAACCCCAACTAAAATCATCTTGGAATAATATCTACGGTCAACAAACTCTCCTTTTGTAAGCTCTTATTCTTTATAATTTGATGTATTAATATTTAGCGCATGCCATTCAAGATATAAAAATTTATTAAGAAGTATTTAATCTGTCAATAAATTTATACACACATGTACAGTTGATCCATATAAATTGTTTCTCATTGCAACTGTTTTTGTAGGAAAATAAGTGATTTTTAAAAAGCCATAACAAATTATTTAGCTAATGATCTTCCTACAAAAGTAGCAGATTTCTACAATTATCATACATAATTATAGAAAAATAATAAATTTAATGAAAGGTTGTATTGTTTCTTTTGGATGGGTGTATTTTAAAAAAAATATAGTTAAGTACATTATTATCCATCATTTCAAGTATCCAACCTAGCTTTGCTTATTTTGAATACCATAACTACCAACAATCAGGTATGTAATATTTTAAAGGAGTCACTCAAAAATCACTAACATTTTAGAATTTTTGAATTTTACATGAGCAGAAACAATCAATCATGTCAGATTGTCATTTAATCAGAGAATACATAAATATACATTTCCAGTGTTAATTCTTCTTATTTTATGAACGCAAGAATTTAATACCTTCCAAAGTTGTAACGAGAAGCGTGTAATTTAATATCGTTCGCAGTGAAAATTGACTCTTTTAAAGTCAATATAATAAAAAATATATAAATTTTAATAGGCTTCCCTCGCAATTTCTTTTTTTTTCTCCTCTTTGTAATGAGGTTTCTGCAGACTAGAGTTTTTAGAAAGAAGATTTACGGGAGTAGAGGGGAGGGTTTTCAATAAATAACTGCATAAGAAAGATGGCTTTTGAGAAGGAGGGGGCGACTGAATAATCAAAATATGTATTTTACAAAAAGCACCTTTTTGAAAATGGGATGGTGTGTATACTATAAACATTGCATATTGCGTGTATTATCGGGTAATAGGTTTAGTCAGACAGAAATCTGGAATAAGTTATTTAAATTTCATTTATGGAAATTAAGCCATTCTAGTTGGTACCATGACGCAACAATTAAAAATTTCAAATAATCGGAGATGCTCTTTTTCTTATATTTATAAAAGTTAAATTTAAAAATTTTAAAATACCGAAAGTAATGTCGGTAATTTAGCCGTATTTTTAACCTTTAGATCTGCTCTAAAATTGGTGGGTTGTTAAGAGAAAGACCAAAATTTAAAATTTTAGTATCTTTGTTNAATCATGAAATTTCCATTTTGGAAGCAAAATATTTTGCTGCTCTTTAGCAGCACTTCTTTAAGCGTTGTGAATTGGGCACAGTTTCTTCCTTATTAGATTTATTACTCAAATAGATTTGAAAGAGAGAGAGAGAGAGAGAGAGAGAGAGAGAGAGAGAGAGAGAGAGAGAGAGATCCATCTTTAAAGAAACAAGAGAAATCTACTTAGATTACGCAGCTTCAGCGTGACGGATTTTTTATGTTTACAAATATCTTTAATATACAGAAATTCGCTACATAATTCGAAATGAAAATTATATTGTAGATAGTTTGGATGATTATAAGTTACGCATTCGAGTATATAGTATGATGTCGATTATTAGTTTTCCACAAATAAAGTTTTCAGATAGGAATAACATTTACAGCATTCGTAGAAGAAATGCCCTGAAATACATTTGAAAGGTTTAGGGATCTACTCAAATATTGAATCAGAAATTTTAATTGAAACAAGTTAAATATTTTAAAAAATGAAATATTTTAAAAATATTCTTATAAAATATTAAAGGTGTGTGTGTCATAAGCGAAGTGAGAAGTTAACATTTTGTTGTTAGGTTTAATTATCGGAATACACCAAATATAATAAATTATAGTACTAAAAAGTAAGAACCAACAGAAGAAAAATAATCACAATAAAATGAAGGAGGTAAATGAGAGATAAGTAAAATGAGGAATGTACGAGAAAGGGCGGTGTACAGCAGAAATATCTCATCTGAAATATGGATCTCAAAGTGAAAGATGGAAATTTCAGAGAGAGCAGATTCGTTTGAAACTTGACCATATTTGAAAAGGGAGTCATACCTAACGAGGGAAGTAGGGGGGGGGGGGGATTACAAATAAATATCTGAACTACATGGTGGTGGGTGTTCGATCTCTGTAAGTCTGAGGGGAACGGAGGCTAACCCCTTCAACCCCAGAGGGAACGCCACCATAACAATTCCAATAAAACTTCTAAAAAAGAAAAAGTATTTTTTTTCCGAATACTCCCCCATCCCTGGAAGACTGCTGGACCAGCGATAATATGACCATGGTTGGACTGACATCGATCTACTATGATCTATATTTGAAGCATCGTCTACTTATGATGAGCAGCGCTGAGCTGAGAAAAAAAAATCACAAAGAATGCAAGTGACAGAGATAAATAATTTTTTCATACAGTTCACCTACATCTAATCAGACATGATGTCATTTAGCTGTAAAATATATTAAATTTTAAAATATATTTATTGACATACTAGTGATCTGTCTTTTTAGCATTTAAATTAGATGCAAAATTTAATTAATAGTAAAAACCCATAAAGACAGCTCTCAGAATCAGTACGAAACAAGCGCTCTAACTGGTCAATATTTTTGTTTTATTAATAATTCTGTTTCTTTTTACGCACATTCTGAGTGAAACGAGAATCGAGGCGAAACCCCTGAATTTGAAAAGTTATCATGTTTTGCATTTAAATTATTATTTACGTAAGTAGAAACCACATTCCCTATATTGAATTAAACATAAACAAAATAAGAAAGACAATGAAAAAATTCCCTATGTTCATGTATAAATTATAT
>KZ807001.1:788284-807352 GCA_000696205.2 Oncopeltus fasciatus
TATATATATATATAATACCTAGGTAGTTATTGAGTAGAAGCCGGTTATTCGAAGGCTAAGGTAATATTGTTTTAGACGTTTAAACGTATTTCACTTGAAATGAAGGAAATATGACATCTGATATATTTCACATGTATTCGGTTAAGCGTTGAAATGGCCCCACTAAACACCTTTTCGCCAAGCCCCCTCAACTAAACGTTTAGTATAGCTCTCGCGAAAGACCTTTTCCTGTGACAACTCGTATCCATTCGAGTGTCTGTCCTCTTGTCTGAGTACCATACGCACGCACACTGGGTTTAAGCAGGCACAACAAAAGTGTTACAGAGATCAAGTTGTATGGGTTTCGATGAGACAATATCTCTCTCATAAGAGGGCATGAATGACTGAGAAAGAACAGCATTCAAATGAATCGTCCGAACGGAATGAGTCGTATTTTGAAAATAAAACGCCCCTTCTCCCAAGGCACTAACAAGTAAGAGCTTTCACTGCTTTAGACAAACTGAGATTGAACTGGTCCGAATGCGAGGGGATTTTTCAGGGACCTCGATCTGTACGAGTGCAGTTTATCGGATAGTAGGACAATAGGCGTTGAAAAGTGGGTCGCGGTAAATTCCCCTCCCCCCCTTCAACCCCTCCCACCAGGTAATTCTCTCTATCTAGGTGTAGATTCCGACGTGCACAGTATGGTTTCACAGATGGCAACAATACCCCCTTCCCTCCCCCTTGGGAATGTACAACTAAATTGAACCCTTATTCCTCATGAATACGTAAAAAGTAGGCGGGGTCTGGGGTTGTGACTGAAAGCCCCGCCACCATACTGAGGAAGGAAACCAATTACAGGGAAAGATGAAGCCCGACTACTGCTCCAAGAGTAATCCGATCAAACATGTTTGTTTTCAGACCAGTAGCTCAGCTGACAATATTGTAAAGGAAATTTTCAAGAATAATTGAATTTTGTAATATTTATGAACTTAAATATTGAAAAAAATGCATATTAAAACAGATATTTAAAGAGGTAAAATACAGGGCTGGGAGAGTCACTTATTTTTAAGGAAACCCAGTTACCTATTTCGGCTTTCTTTTTCAAACTAATAAATGAATTTATTTGTGACTGAAATCGGAAAAGGCGGAACGGTAACAGGGTTAAGAAGAAAATCAAAATTGAAAATCTTAATATCTTCCAAACAATTAATGAGAGGGAACAGAAAATAAAAAACTATCTGTCCTCGCCAGGAATCGAACCTGGACCTCCTGCTATCCGGGCTGGAATGCAAATTAATCCATTACACCACAAGGACTTGTGGTGTAATGGATTAATTGTCCTTGTGGTGTAATGGATTAATTTGCATTCCAGCCCGGATAGCAGGAGGTCCAGGTTCGATTCCTGGCGAGGACAGATAGTTTTTTATTTTCTGTTCCCTCTCATTAATTGTTTAAAAAATAATAATTTACGTGGGATTAAAAACCACAACAAAATAAAATATTTATAAAATCTTAATATCTTCCTTTCATTATTTATTTTATTTTATTTTTAATTATGGTTAGCCGCCTTCAACCACTTAGGCTAATGTGGAGCGGAGCTATCAACAGGTTTGACGGACTACAATATATAAATGTTATAACGGTATTTATGAATATTGCGAGAGATGGTCGAGTGGGGTAGGAGATTAAAAAGAGACAAATATTAAATATTTACTAACTCTACCAAAAAATGAAACAGAACGTAACATTTATTATTCCATCTCTCTAAAAATTTCTAGCAATTATATATATTTACATGAGGTTGAAAGTTTATATACCAATTCTCTTAATCTGCGTTGCTGTAAAATTCCCTCAGTTTACAGAGCTCCGGCATAATAGACAAATTTTATTTATTTATTTATTTTATTTTATTTTTTATTTTTATTATTTAGTTGTTTTTTTTTACATTTAATTGTATTATTTGTACATTCATATGAGAATTGGTACGATTTGAACTATTCAGTTCTGTTCGTATCATTAGTATCACTATTTTTTAATTCTATATAATTTCTGAGTACTCAAACATTGATTTCGAAAAGTAATCGTTTATTCCTGTGTACCACAGAAGACATATTATGATGTAATAAATGACCGGTTTATAAGGAGGCCTTATTTATTTTTTTTTTTTTAATTTAAACTGAATTTAGCAATAAGGTAACCTACTTAGCTTGCTTTGGCTAAGTTTAGGCACATAGCCTCAACGATAAGTGAATCTAATTCTCCCACTATATAGCTACGGCCAACAACTATACACATCCTAAATAGTTTTCTTCGTGAAACTCACATAATTCCATTTTTTGTCTTGAGGTGAACGCAATTCTGCTCTGAGAAATTCTCACTACCTACATTTTTCACGTAGTACCTGCATTCCATATTTTACATTATTATCCTTTTTCTGCTTCTTTGCTCCCTAATGTACTACTCGCCATCGTCAGTTACACCTCGTTAAATCCAACAATTGTGTGACAGATTCGAAAAAAGTCATTTCAATTTCCGTGCAGCTTCGATCACATTTTGGGAGCGGTCAATTTATGTGTGACTTTTCCATTATAATATGGTTATCTGTTATATTACATAATAATTTTCTTTTGAGACGCATGTTCATGAGACATCTGCTTCAGAATTTGCAAAATCTTATCCTTAGCTCGTAAAGCCAGAGCGATTCCTTTCGGGGAATAAAGGAAGATCTTTAATTTTTCCCTATTTAGGGAATATGAGAAACAAAGCTACTTAGTGTTATCGGTCACTCTTCTTTATTGACCTTGCTAAAAAGCAGAAGAGAAAATAAATGTTCTAGAAGTATTTATTGCACAGTAGAATATCAAGTGAAAAGACAAGACAGAAAACAATAATCATTCAAAACAAAATTAAATTCAACCTTTATTATTGTATATAAACCCAAAAAACGCGCGCTTGTATGTGTGAAAAATAAACAAAAATTTAACAAAGAACTTTTCTTATTCAATTTCCAACCGCAAATAAATTTAAAAAAACATTACTCATTTTTCTATTCTTAGAAATTCAGATGTGACCTTTAGTTGCACAGAGATGACGTCAAAAGCAAACAAATGTTTTCTTTTTTTTATTCTATTCAAAGTTTTGTGAGTGAGACGACATAATAACTGAAAAAAAGTCACCGCCTGTGGCGGTCTTCCTTTATTTGCCAAGGCATTGGTATTCGAAAAGAATAGGGGTGAACAGGTGTGTCCAATCTGTCATCATCCTTATTTTTGTCAAACTTTAGGATTTTTTTTCTTTATTTAATATTATACCAAAAGTAAGGTAGAGAAATATGATTATAAATCTTACAGATAATACAAATTAGAAAAAAACATAAATAGATATCGGTAGATTTTGAAAAATTCTCTGCATACGTGCATTAATGTCACCAGATATTTATGAACCCAGCTTCTTTCATTAGCTTATAGTTGAACATTTCCAGTTAATCCGGAATGTTTTGGATATAAAGTCGGAATAACCTGAAACCTATTTTATAAAGATGGTTAAACAGGGTAATTTTTTTTAAGGGGGGGGAGGCAGAGGGGTTCTGTGTATAGTTTTTTTTTTTTTGTTTGTTTTTTTATCGAAGAGTTTTATAGAAGGGTTTGTGATAGGGGTAGAGAAGAGGAAGTGTTCGTTTAAAGGCTTTATAACGAGAAGGTTTGACAAATGAGTTTTTGTATTCTGAAAAAAAAAGGTTTTTGTAATAAAGTTTAATTTTGTATATAATATGTTTGCCATAACTTTACATGAACTCGAAAGTGTCATATTCCTGGAAAAAAAAAAAAGTATTCGCGATAAAAATTAAATAGAAAATTAAATTTCCCAACATGAGTTATGAAGTAAGGAAGAAAAGCGAAAATTCAGAGAAGAAAAGTTGTAGATCTTTTAAAATTCATAAATATTAGTATTTTCCGATAAGGCAACCTTCCTCGAGATGTAGGCTTCTAAAGGTGAAACTTCTGATCTGAAGAGGATGAGATGAAAAGTTGATGTTTGTCAGAATCATCAAAATGAAATATGGAAGGTAGAAGTATATTCTACCTCCATAACGAATTTCAGTTTTCCCACATTCCAAGCAAATCCCTAAAATGTTATAGAATAACATTTTCATTTAAATCACACGTAAAATATATTTTTTTATTAAATTTGTTATATTTTTTTTTAAATCTCTAACAGTATTAACTTTCCAATGGAGAGTTTTGACAGTAGGGATTATTAGTAGATGTTCTACGTAGCCTTCCACGGTCCTCAGGCATATTTACCAATACTTCTTCCGGGTTCAACCGTTACTTTCTTAATAATTATGAAAAATTTATAACTAAAGAACTCTAGGTAAACGATAGATAATTTTGAATAGTAATTTATCTACATTATTAGTGGCATGTCGAATCCCTCGGATTCAATATATTGAAAAGTCGAGGGATTTTTGCCAGTCTCCATTCTTATGATGGAAAAAATGGTGTTTACGTGAAGATATTTTTTAATAATAATTGAAATTTAATTATGTGATGATCTATAAAATTGTCTTCATAAATGTTATTCAAATTTATAATATTTTTTACTATTCAATAATTTGTAGGAATTAAATCTTTATTACTGAATCCGCGAGATCCCAAAAAATTCGCTACACCTGAATTACTTTAAACAATGTAATTCTCAATCTACTACAATTATTAGTTAAGTAATCGCACCATAATATTTAGCGGCAGTTTGTTTCCGATTATTATTATTATTATATTATTGTATGCAGGCAGAAGAGTTGCCGATTTTTCGAAAGAATAGATTACTCTCTTTAGCATGTCAGTGTTAACAGTAACCTCCCTGTTTACATCAAGCTAGGAAAAGGCAAAAATATATATGAATCCTTATCAATTCTAACCAGTGTATTTGGGCTAGATTCAGTAAAAACATAATAATTTTTGCCGCGAATAGCAAATTTCATCGAGAAATTGTTTGCTGATAAACTAATTTCTAAATATAGTTATTTGCTCTTTCCAGCCCTATATGGAATGTCAAAAGGGGCTCGCTTATAGTTCAATGTGAAACGACGAGGAGCGAATTTCGTTGACAAGTGTGCTGTAAGCCTTATCTTTTTATTTGCATGATTTGATTCTTACATTATATTTCGGTGATGACCCAGTTATGACAATAGGAACGTGCCAAAGAACTAATTTTGTTAGGGACTATCTTCAGATTTCTTCACGTTTTGTTTTTTAATATAAGTGCTACTAATAAAACCGGCCAAAGAAATATTGTATTTACTTTATGACAGGATGAAAAATAAAAACGGAATAATGATCGCCGATTATTATATATTGCAGGGCCCAGGTCTCAGACTAGATGGAATGCCTTCCTGGATGGAATAAACATAAAAAGTTACACTAAGATGATTTTAGTTGGGGTTCGGTCGAGGTAGATCCAAAAAAACACAAATTAAAAACTCTCTCATCTTCATGATAGGTAGGTGTGGCAAATTACTGCTTTAATGATATTTCAAATTTTTTTTCTTGTCAATAAGTTGTTTGTTTGCATGTTTTTTTCAAATTGGTCCTTTTTCAAATTGTTTTCATAAACTTTTAATTAGGGGCGCCAGGCTAGCTCAGGGGATCCGTACGGGTCTCGCAATCCTGACGCCGCGGGTTCAAATCCCGCCCAGGTCAATCTTTTATTTATAATATAGAAGCTTGTCCTGAGCCATGGGTGTTTAGAATGGGGTGGCACCCTGTAGATAGCCCCTCCCTCCAATGACCCTTAGTGGTTGCAAGGGAGGCTAACCCAGCAAAAAAAAAAAAACTTTTAATTATCTTACATAGCTTTCTACATTCATACTCTTGATATCACATTATATTATAATTCTCTATTATACTAATTTCAAATATTACTGTATTCTCATGACATTGTATTTCTACAGCCCTGAAGATGGCTTACAATGTAAGCCGAAACGTTGGCAGATAATCCTTCCTTAAAAAAATACATTTTTTTAATTTGTGTTTTTTTGGATCTACCTCGACCGAACCCCAACTAAAATCATCTTAGAATAATATCTACGGTCAACAAACTCTCCTTTTGAAAATAAAAAGTTACATTGTCTCTATAAAAAATGACTTCTGGTTCTTTATCTAGGTCAGTATAGATATGTAAGTCTGTCGAGAAACTCAGTAGATGTGGCTAATATCTCGAAGGATTAGGGCTACTGATAAGCGGCGGATGCCAATAATCCAGCCCCCACTGATCAATCTCAGAGACAGGCGATAGTCCTTGACGCCCAAATTACATACAGAAATGACAGAATCTAGAAATTCATTCATGAATACACTCAAGAATATATATTATTAAGTTTTTACACTGTGTTTATTTATTTTTTTATTTTTGACATAACAGCTTTGTTAAGAAAGAAGTACGTCAAGCATGAACTGCAGATAATATTTTTAAAAAGAATCGTCTATTGCACAAGTCACATTCAGTAAAATTTCATCAATTATAAATATAAGTTTCAATTTTACACATCTTTTTATATTTCCAATTTAATAAAAATAAAAATAAATAAAATTCATCCATTTGAGAAAAATAATCACTTCCATGTCTTCTGCAGGCTTACAAATGCGTTGTTTCTGCCCACGGATGGGCAGCCCATCGTTCTCACCGCCTGATTTTTTCTTTTTTTTTTTTTTTATATACAAATATTTATTTATTACATTCTGTTAATAAAATATGCAATTTGTTGGCATAGTATATACATGCAAAAATGTCACATTGCAGAGAGAAGGGGCCAATTGACCACCGTTTCTAATACATTAAGGCGGCAAGGCACAATAGATAGCTAGGTCATCTTCGTTTAAGTCGTCGGGAAAGATTGTAAGGACTGTAGCCCAACGACAAAGATTGGGCATATGGATTATAGTGTAATGCTTTCTATGGAAGAGTGCAAAGCGGGAGGAGATGATGTTATGGCCTACAGGAT
This sequence comes from Oncopeltus fasciatus, assembly GCA_000696205.2. Taxonomy (NCBI): domain Eukaryota; kingdom Metazoa; phylum Arthropoda; class Insecta; order Hemiptera; family Lygaeidae; genus Oncopeltus; species Oncopeltus fasciatus. Next base: position 795,270 of record KZ807001.1, read on the forward strand.
ATTCAAATCGTTATGTAGGGAGGCGTTGTACATATAATAAGAAGCATTCGCAATTATTCTTAGGACTTTGGTTCGAAAGGATTGTATTCGCTGGATGTTGGTAGGCACAGCTGCCCCAGAGTACCGCACCATAAGTTCAGATAGGTCGTAGTAATTTATTGTAAAGAGTTAGTATATTCTCTGCTGTGAGCTGTGAACGCCATTTTATAAGGCTATATCAGAGTCCGTAGTGCCTGTTATTTTCGCTGAAATTTTATATGTTCGCTCCAGTTTAACCAAGACTCAAATTGGTTCCTGAGGTAACGGGTTAAATTATGGCGAGGTATATTATTGTTCATAACAGTATAAGGAGAATCTTTCTTAGCTAAAAGATTATCTGTAAGCATTTGTACTGACTTATTTTCATTCTCCATTTGCAGTACCACAGCTGAATAGCATCAAGGTGGTTTGTAAAATATTGGAAGCAGTTTTGGAATCAGGATGGAGAGGATCGCTTTGTCATTAGCAAAGAGGGCCAGGAGGATATTAGGATTGGTGGGGATGTACGGAGTGTCAAGATGGAAAGGATAGGTCCGAGCACACTACCCTGTGGAAAGCTGGCATTTGCAACGAGGAAATCAGAGTAATCAGATCATTGCCGAAACCTAAAGAAACGTTAGAAATGATAATATTTAATGATTAAATATAAGGTGCTTGGGAATATTCTACTGATCAAATTATCACAATCTGGATGAGGAATGAATTTTTTCTTGAGGTGCTGTGCAAACATTTGGTCATTGTAGTCGGAAGAGGCCCAGGAACCATCTTCTCGACGCAAAGGGGCGGAAGGCAGATGATGTTTCAAAATTCTGAGATTGGAAGTTTAAAGGGATTTATCCTTAGATGCTTGACAAGTAAGCATTATAAGCCTTATTTCGCCTAGTTTTTGTTTAACGAGACGGGATAGTTGGTTAAACTTCCTATGATCTGAAAGATGCATGTACTTCTGGAACACGGCTCTAGCCAGCATGATATTTAATTGAATTAGAAAGGGGCACGAATAAATTCGTAACGAAGAGAGTAAAAGTATATTTCAGTTTTCCTTCCAAAGCCATTGCTGATTTTGTACAGTAAAGAGCCATAATCTAATTATTCAGAAGTTTTCAAAATTCCATGGTCAAGAGACTCTTCTTGATTCCCTTGAGAGTTCTAAACAATGTCAGTCTAAGAGACCATGTATTAGGGTTGGTATAAATTGTCTATGGATAGGTGTCAGACACGGTGTGAGCAGAATATGGTTATGGACAGAAGAAAGATAATTTACATTAGCTATGTAATGGTGAAAGAGAATGCGATTATTACATATGAAAAAATCCAGGATATCCAGGAGCACGGTTTACATCTTTGGGCCAGTAGGTAGGAGAGGACAGACATAAAGTGGAAATATTGCGAGAGAAAACAGCATCACGCAGAGCATGGCCACGGGAGTTAGTCGTCATCTAGCCCCATAGAAAAACAAATTCAGTCTAAGATTCTAAGACTAATTAATCAAGACCCCATATTGCATTAACAATCACTCAGTACACACAGATCTCAAAATTCCAACACTCATATGAAGAAACACTACACAACAATCCACGAAAACCTTAAGAGGCATCCTAACCCCATATCCACCTCCAACTACAACACACTTTCATGACAACACACCTTGGGAACTATCAAGAGGTTCTTGATGAGGAAACTCAATTTCACTTCAGGAAAAAGTGCCATTGGGTGATCTTATTTACCACACGCCTTTTATAACTCCTATACTTTTTATTACATGCTAGCGTATTGGCCGACAGTCCTGGTGCCAATATATACATTAAGAAGGTTAAAAAAAAATTTTTTTAAATTAAGAAAAAAGTACTTAATACGTAAAATATGCCATACTAAAATTAATTTTTAATTTATATTTGATTAGTGAAAAATTAGTTTACTAAAGACTTTTAAATTTAGTCCGAACGGTTTTTATCTTTCTGCAAAAAAAAAAAAAATTAATTCTCATTCACATCAAATTTCTTATATAGAAGTGAAATATATCTACTGTGTATATTAACTGTAATTAGAAACCAACATATATATTCAGAACATATTGATTATATATTGGTCATTGTGTTTTTTCAGATGGAATCTCATGATGAAAGAAAATAGATAAAAGTTATCCGGAGGGTGCGCCGAGGCAGGGAGTAAGACAAGACGAGGAATGGGGTCATTTAGGCCTAATTTCTATGTATGAGAGTAAGCAAGCGTGCACCACCCAGTGAATAGACTAGTGAATGGGGCGATTTTCTGGAGGTGCACGGCAAGCACCATTGCCCACTCCATGTGCAGCAGTATTCCAGGTCATATAACTGTAAGCCTCCAGCTTGCATATCAATGGAATACAATCTACATAATAGGTCCGTGCCTGTTATTTCTCTTCATATCTACATTGTCTTCCCCCACATTGATTTCTCCCCACTTCATCAACCTAGTACCCCTTTATCCCGCTGTCGAGCAATCATATCTTTCCCCAATAATTATTTTAAAAAATATAAAATATTGCATAAATAAAAATATCTAAATAAAAAAAAACTAAACAAAGCTTTGGATTAGGAAAGAAATTAAGACTCCGAAACACTGAGCCAACACACATTTACAAAAATGAACAAATAGAAAAGTGTCATAAACTGTTCAAAATGTACCAAATACAAATAATTCTATTAGCAAGACGTTCAAATTCGAAATTAGTAATTCTTTTATGTATTTATACGTATTTGGAATTCTAAATATGTTATATAAACTTTGTAAATAAAACATAAAAAGGAGAAAGAAAAATGAAATACTAAAAAATTATTGATAACACTTTTTAAGCCTGCCCATCTGTAAGGAGAGACTTGAAATTCCTTTCTTGGTCATCTGATTCGGGTAAAAAAACATAATAGGGACTTTTTTCTTAATAAACAAATATTCTCGAGTTATTATACCAATATTCCAGAAAAAAGTAGAGCAAATAATCTATAGATTTTAGAGGAAATAAAAGTAAAGCAATCAACTCTCGAATCTAAAAAAGCGTTAGCAAAATTTTAAATATTAAGTAATAACAGAAAAAAAATTACTAATAAAAAAGATAGGCAGAGAACCACGAATTACAGTCCTTCAAAAGCCGAAGGACACAGCGATGAGCTACAATACTCGCCATGGGGTCACCTTCACTTCGAAATTAGGTCTGAATAAGTAAAACAATCGTATAATGAGCTTTCATTACCATGGATTCTACGGTATGACCACTTGATAAGCCTTCAGGTATTTCGTGGGAATTAATGCAGCTTGAAAGAAAAACTAAATAGTCCACTCCAGAGAAGGGGTTTTGTATTAATCAGCCTCTGCACTGGTCAGCCGATCATCAGAATGCCTAAGGGCAGCAAGCTAGAACACCTTAATTTGAGAGTGGTGTCACTGGTCACCTTCTCTCATGTTATTGTCACTGATGTCAGAGTTTCTTAAATTTGAAATTAGGAAAAATATTTTTACGAAAAAATTTTTTTGAGAAAACAAGTCACATTTAAAAATACTCTTTAAATGTGAACAATTCATAAACTTGTATTTCACACTCAGTAACTTAATGTTGCAAGTGTATTTAAGAAGCTTATGATGTTTATCAGTTTTTGAGAACATTATGAAGTGTTTCCTACTGGTTTCTTTAATTCTATCTTGTTAATTAGAATTTCTACTAAAAAAATAAAATGTTTTTTATGTAAATTTTCATAAATTTTCGTAAAATGTTGTTTTGTAGATGGGAAAAATAAAAACTTCAAATCGCCACAAAGTAAACACTGTTTCTTCATCCAGAAGATGCTTCTTCATTGTATATTTATAGTGAGAGAAAAAGAAGATTAACCAGAAATAAAGCCTTCAGTTCTAAAGCGCATCAGAAGAAGAGTTTGAAAGAGGAGTCTCCCGACCCGTCCAACATGCAGCCGGAGTCCCAAAGCGAACGAACCGCCAATAAACGAAGAGGGCGTTTGTAGGTAGTTAGAAGGAGAGGGGTTGTAGAGATCTGCCGGCAATAAAATCGGCTGTGTGTGTGTGTGTGTGTGTGTGTGGGTGTGTGAGAAGCCACCGGAATGCCTGGGTTAGGCGCATTGCTACCAGCTATGCCCGGACTCCAGGCAGTGTAACCTCCACCCCCAGAGATGCCCATCCTTTAAGGGAAGGTTTGTAATTACTTCCAGGACTTACAGGCCGCGCTATCAAACTCAGTGCTTTGCCCTTCTGACAAGCCCTACTCCTAGCTGTCGTTATTAGCTCCATTTTTCCCCACTTGTTTTTTTTTTTTATATAGCGAAATCTCCAAACATATAAATATTTTATTTGGTGTGGTATTTTATCCCACGTAAATTTTAAACAATTAAATTAATCAATGAGAGGGAATAGAATAAAAAATCTATCCGTCCCAGCAAGGAATCGATCCTGGATCTCCTGCTATCCGGGCCGGTGCATTTACCAGTCCTGGTAGCATAACTGGTAAATGCACCGGCCCGGATAGCAGGAGATCCAGGTTCGATGCCTCCAAACATATAGTTATTTTATACCAAGAAGCCACATATCCAGAAAAATATTAATCTGGACAAAAAAAAAATTCAGAAAAAAAAAAAGAATTTTGGTTATAGTACTAGGGATCCAGAGAGAACTCCTTCGGGGTCCGGAGGAGTCGAATCCCACCGAGATAATTCGTACAGAATGGAGCGATTACCTCCAGATGACTAAAAACAATTGCCAAGAAGATAATATTATAATTTGAGAAAGAATTTATTTTTTAAGATATATCATTTAACTGTCCATATTATATTGAATGGTTTACAAATATTATTAGTCATATATCAGTAGTTGGGAACTAATTTATTTGCAAATAAACAGAAAATTTATAATGCTGCAGCTTTTTTTTTTTTTTTTTTAATTCGGAAGGAGAGCCTTTCAACTTTACTAAGACCTCTAATGATTTGAGTAGATAATCTACTGAGCAAACACTCCAAGTTAATATTTTCTGAAGCCATTTTGTGAACAATGTACTATTCACTAATGATTTCTGCCAATGAAACTAAGGATTGAAGAAGTAGTTCCTTGAAATAACTTAATTTCTCCTTTATCTTATCAGGATAGATATTAGAAATTCTTCTCCGGCTTGAGCATAGCTCTTTTGAAGCAAAGAGAATACAATTTGACTTTCATATGAAAACTTATTCGTAGCTCTGTCTGTCCAGGGCTTCACTCTCTTCTCTTAGCCACCCTAGATTTTATTATTCCAGGAACAAATCCTGGGAGACTTGGGGGTTGAAGCAATGTGGTATAATTCGTCACTGTTCCTGTGTGTCACTTGCCTTGGGTTATACTCAAATGAATGATGCAGTATCAAATGCAATAAAATAATGTCATATGATTTTGTTACAATAATATTCTTTTATTATTTAGTTGTACTCTTAAAAACACTTCTCTATACATAAATTAGGGGAAGAAAATGAATGTACTTATCGGTCAACATAGGAAATATATAACTTTATAGCGAAAAGGTAAGATCTCCCATGACGTAGAGGATCAATATTCTTGAAGATTGTAGTTCTCCCATTCATCAAAGATAGTACTACCTATTTTTTAATAATAGCCTTATTATAATAATTAAAAATAATTTTTTATATATTCATATTAGATATATTATAAAGTTGAAAGTTTTAACTTTCTGCCCATGTATACCGTATATGGTAATATCCTATTATCAAAATGTGTTACATGTGTGAGATAAAACGATGGCAGCTTCCAATATTTAACCTAATTGAATAAATTACACAACGAAATCTCATTTGATTCCTCTGAGAATAGAGATCGATCCTATTTCTATTTTAATTAAATTTCTTTAAACGTTTTCATGCTAAATTCATCATCTAATTACTTAAAAGAATTTTTTTATAACTTGATTGGGAATTATTGAAAAAGGTATTTCAAGTGTTCGAATGAACAGAATTAAAAAGAAAAAAAAAACATTTTCCCTATTGTAAGAGCAAATGAAGTTTAGTAAACTTTTAAAAGATACTTGAGTTTTTGAAAATAACCATCGTAAATCTGTCAAAAGATTACACTCAAAAAGATCAAACTAATCTCAGATAAATGAGGAAATTTTAAATCTTCACCGACCCTGGACAGAAAAAGTTAGAGCCATAGCTCTGTCCACTAACGACAGCAAAGTGCTTGGATCAAGTCAGGAGTTCGGCGTCTTGGATAAGGGGTGGTTTGAATCAGGAGGTGGTAGGGAAAGGCCCAAAGAGTTTACTCTTCACTCTACTTAAGATTACTCTTTACTTTAATAGGTTATAACTAGAAATTTTTGATGTTACTCAAACTAATATTTTTTTTTTTTAATTTCAGAGGACTCCCTACTTCGTGCCCTAGAATCTGGAAGAGCAGCTATTTACAGAAGATCTTCAGTGACCAGCTTCATAAAAAACCTAATCAAAGAAAGTTGCGATTATAGTCTGCTTAATATCGGCTATCATTAATAACTCAAATTTTATAGTAAATAGGATTAAACTCTACACGCACACACACACACACACACACACACACACACACACACACACACACACACACACACACACACACACACACACATGCATATAATTAATATAAACATTAATTGGGGAGGGGAGTTAAAAGCTTGAAAGAAGTGTACGGATTTAATGTATTAAAATCTTTATGTTTTTATTCCTGTGTGATGCTACATATTTTGCTACAGAATAAATAGATACTCCCTCAAGACGGGTGAAGAAGAGATACCTTCAAAAAGCCATAACAATTCACTGACTGAACGTATTTTATTTCGGTACTATTTCATACAGAAAAAATACTTTATTCAAAATGTATGAAATATTTATTATTTTCGTGAAAAGGAACAATTTTTGTTGACCGTAGATATTGTTATCAGATTTTTTTTTTTTGGGGGGGGGGGGATTCGATCAAGGTGGATCAAAAAAAAAAGTGTGTTTAAAATTATCTGCCAACGTTTCAGCTTACATTGTAAGACATCTTCAGGGCTAGTTTTGACTTTTTACTTTGGTTTACACATAGATGTAAGTAACTCAAGGTAACTCTCAGTAATCGAATCTTTCTCCTGTAACCTCATCGGCTTATCGAACAAATATACTCTGGAGAATTTTGTTCGATTGAATATCCTTTATGTCTGACAAGTTTGGACTCCAGCTCTTCCTCCCGTAACTTGGAATTCCTAGGCCCCTCAAATTTGTGAGTAGAGTACTACTCATCCCCAATTTATCTTATGGTATACTGATTAAAATAAAATAAACTTAATTAATTTAAGCTGTGAATCTTATGAAGGAAATATATAAACTTCAATTTATAGGCTGATTTAGTCCATATATCTTGATTTTACAATACTTTAATTTACAAAAAACAGTGTATGATGAGAGAATTAATTTGTGTCCAATTACCTCCAAAGTGAATACCAGCCAATAATCTCCCTCCATTAGTCAGTACTCCTTGACCAAATAACTGTTTTGAACTACAAGGCATAATATTCTTTGCTCAACTGTGTTGACTCACTAGAAATAGATTTTGAATGTTTGGGGAGAATGATATGTAAAGTAACTTTGAAATAGGCCACATGGACAATAAATAGTGGAGAAAACAAGTGCCTATCTGGGCTGTAAAAAAACAGTAAGTCGAAAGATATTAGCAGATAAAATAAAATCTACAGGTGGAGAGTTTTTGACCGTAGATATTATTATTAGATTTTTTGTTAGGGTTCAGTCAAGGTAGATCCAAAAAGATACAAATTTTTAAAAAATGTGTATTTTTTTTAAATATCTGCCACCCTTTCGGGTTACCTTGTGAGCCATCTTAAGGGTTATCATAAAGGCGAGAGGAGACATCGTGTCACCAAGATGCCACATGACAGTCATGAATATGGTGACCTTGGTGACACGAAGTCCCCTCTCGCCTTCATGATAACCCTGAAGATGGCTCACAAGGTAATCTGAAACGGCGGCAGATCATTTAAAAAATACACATTTTTTTTAAATTGTATATTTTGGATCTACCTTGACCGAACACCAACAAAAATTATCTAATAATAAAATCTACAGAGTTTTATTTATTTTTAATTTTTCTACATTCGAATAAAAAATAATTCCTAGAGTAAATAGAACATAAGCATAAGAACATAAGAGACATGGGAAATAGAATATTTGCCCAAATGGGATTCAAGCCGGACAATGGAGAGGATAGGACGGTGCAACGAAGGGGTCCGAAATGCCTGCAAACATAACAGATGGACCTGCTAATGGTCCTAACCCACTCCACAGCCCCTTCATTAAGCAGGGGTGGGGGGTAGCTCTCCTTTCTCTTTAAGTAAATGCTACTTCACCCCCATTTAACTGTTCATCCCAAGGAATTAAACGACTTTCGCTGATTGCAAGCCAAGATGGGTGGCTAAACGCTGATATTCATCACCTCTTTGTGCATTGGGGCAAGTGCAGGAACTCGGCCTAAATCCTCCCCTCTAATGTTTTGACCTGAATTTCAAGTCTACTCCTCACTATAAACGACATTGAAAGTAAATTTTCGACTAAGAGAGCAAGCCTAGATTAATTTATAAATAAGTAATAACTCAATTGTCTGTTCATTAGGAAAAAATGATAATTAAGTACTACGGATAATAAATAAAACAGTATGAGATAATGATTCAGACTAATCTGTTGGGGACCATCGATAACAAATATAATTCTGGTCAATTGAAAGAGTGGCGTAGGGGGTTGGTATACCCATCGCAGATAGCCCCAGATAGGTGGAACAGTACACTTGCAATCACACATTTCAGAGCAGTACTCATGCTCGGGTCACCCTCCCTAGGTAACCGGCCAGGAAGGGGTGCTCTGAGGAGTCTGGGGGCTCTATGGGACTGAAACCCAGTCTGTGAGCTAGCAGCTCTTAAACTGCTACATATTCCCTAAACCTTCAGCCCCGGATTTTGGGACCTTATGCTACACTTAGAAGTGAAAAGAACTTATAACGTTATATATATGACTCGAAGAGGCTACTCTTTTCTCCATTACATTTTTCACTTCATAATCTGAATTCCACTGTTAGCAGAACTCCCTTTTGGATCTGCGGTTAGTGCTTTCATTCATAATCTCATACCAGTCCTTATTGCATCCATGCATTCTCGTGTACCGTACTTAAAATTTAATTATAAAAAACATCGGTTAAGTTGTACTTCTAAATAAATAAATAAATTTAATAAATTTTAAGACATAAACAGCTAATAATTTAAAATGCTGACCACGAGTGAGAAAAGTATTTTCTTAAAAAATCATATTTCATTATTTAATATTAGAATTATTTTTCTTGAAATTATAAGTCCTTCTGTATATATTATTTTTTACGTTTCTGTTTTTTAACAGATTTTCTTTAGTTAAAAAACAGATATATATATTTGTCTGTTAGCGAATTAGCGTTCGAAGTTTTAAAATAGTGAATCCAAAATCGATATTTAAACATCTCTTTACAAACAGTATAAAAACTTAAGAATGGGAATAATCGTTAATTTTTGTTGTTGTTTTAATTATTTTAATAATCGTTTTTAAAAAATTTAGAAGTAGATGGAAAATGTAATTCAAAAAATTTATGTTTTATAATATATATTAATTTTTAAAACCATATATTAAGATAGAGGTTTAAGTCTTGCATGAAATTTCTCGAGAACGGCTTAATCAGTTTTAATATAATTCGCCATTTAGGTTCTCACCAATGTTCCTCATTTCACATGAACAGAAACATTAACCTCAAGGGTGCTAAACTGAGGCTATACATATCAAATTTCCGTTATAGCAGTTTGTAAGCTATTTGATCGTTTTTTGTACACAAGCGTCCAAACAAGCGTTTTTATTACCTTACTTTTTTCATATTTTCGTAACCGTACTAAAATATAAATAGTAATAATAATAAAAAAACCAGCAGCGAAAGACGTTTTCTTTTTTTTTTTTTTCCTTTTATTCTACAGTTATCCAGTAAAGAGGTAGTTTTAGTTGGGAAAGTAGGAGTATTGCCGTCAAATTGTAATTTACAAAGTGTTTTATACATACATAGCATATATATACAGTTCTTGCTTTTAATCAGAAAAGGGACCCTAACATTAAGCTAGCATAGAACATACGGCACAAAGCAGAATAACAAAGGAGAAGCTGCATTGCTCATGTCCTTCTAGGCGAGTCTTTGATGTCTTGCCGACAATTGACCCTCAGAGAATTTAACACTTCAAGAGGATCATAGTCATTTGCCTTTGAGGACATTCCACAGAACCTGTAACATCCATGAGATTCCAATCCAACTTACTTCTACCAATTTCATTATTTTCCAATTGCCTTATTCGTTCTCTAGTCATGAATATAAAACATTACAAAACTTAATTAAAACATGCGAAAATACCTCAGTAAGGGATCAACAGATACTGATACATCGGATAAAATCTCATTTTTAGAAGTAGAGAATTTGTTAGGGTTCGGTCAAGATTGATTTTTAAATAAATATATTTTTTAGTATATGCCGACATTTAGGCAGGTCAAGATGAGAGTTTTGTTCACCTGAAACATCTCTCTTCTTTTTTTTTTACTGTTTTATAAGTATTTTATTAGACTTTATAATATTTTAAGCAATTATTTATTAAAATAATAATCTATCGAGCAAGTCCATATCTGAGCAATTTAAGCAGTATTCCTCACGTTGAATTAAATGTGGAAAGAAAAAACATTAAATGATGAAATTTAATTTACAAGCCGGAGTGAACGTTGAGCGTAAAAAGTATGACCAGTAAAGTTTGTTTTAGACTGGGAGGATGAAGCGTTCACCCTCCGTAGTAACGTGGGTTACTTAACAGAAACTCTTCCTAAAAATTTAATTGATTATAATCGTTTGAAAACTACATTTAAAACCTATTTTGTTTAAAGATCTTAACTAAAATAACAATGAAGATATTTCGGACATATATTTTCGTCTCCTTCTAAACCCCAATTTCCCAAAAATGATTTCAACAAAAAAAAAATTGATTCAAAAATGAAAATGTAATTAATGAAAAATCAAAATACCAACAAGGATTTCGGTATTTTGATTTTTCAAAATGAATAAGCAAAACACTTCAAATTTAATTCATTCTTACAAAAATTGCGGAGACTAGAAGACAAATATGTATTTATTTATATATTTATACTTAAGGTATATAAGTATATGTACACTTATATACCTAAAGTATAAATATATCGACGCATAATTCTACTTGACTGAAAAACATTTCTCACTTCAGGACCCATTTCAAGTTCTAAAAATGGCCTTTACTCTTATGGATATATTAGAGACTAGGGAAGTAAATGACTTGAAGACCAGACCTGTACGAGAATGGGCCCATTGAAGGATGACACATGTTTCTTTACAGAACTCGATAGAGATGGGAATTAGGGTTATTTAGAAATCGTTATTAGAACATTTCAAACCTGCCTTGTTCCTTCCACGAATTTATAAAAGCAGCTATCTAAAGTCACTGATAAATTAGTGTTATGTACTCAGTGGCAGATTCCGGGTCAGATCGCGTGTCTCAGAGCGTCGGGCCGATCGTACCCTTAGCAGCGCCGGTAACAGTGCAGTGATAAGTGAGTAAAAAACAAGAGGTTTTTTGAGGCCTCTATTAAATCACATTTAATTCATTTGTATATTTCTATTAATTAGTGTAAGTAATTTATATTTACTATTTGTTTATTTATTAATTTGTAAGAGCAGTAGGTTCGATTGTTAGTTTTGCTTAGTAGAGGTAATTATCTGTTGTAATAAATTTACCTAAAATAATCTTTGTACTTCATTATGTTAACCCGTAGCACATAACAACATAAGCCATAAATAGGTAAAGGGAATATAAGGAGAACAATATATAGTACCGGAACGCTTAATAACAAAGAAGAAATGTATAAGAAGCATTATATTAACAGATATACGCTCAATTACATATGTATTATACATATATATATATA
>KZ807001.1:821359-837790 GCA_000696205.2 Oncopeltus fasciatus
TATACATAATAAAGAAATGTATCTATTTTGATTTCAGAACACATACCAAAAAAAAATAATGCACAAAGATAAAGGTCTTTGATTCTGAAGTAAAGTGTATGAAAACTTTTTAAGTACATTCTTAAAATCTTTTTTTTTTTTAGGTGCATATTTTGTAAATTGCGGCCATACCACAAAATGTAGGGAGTTTTCGATTCAGATTTCCTCTAAACGCTTAAAATTCTAGCATAATTACATTTTGTGGAAATAAACATCAAACACAATAGCAATTAACAATTTTAGTTGTAATTTCATGAACGTGAATTTCATTAAAATCAATTGAATTCTAAATAGAACGAGCTTGAACATATCTAAATCAAGAATTAATGACTGCTAATGATAATATTTCTTGCCAGTCTTCCTTCACCAATTTGTCTTATCTCTGCCTTCTTAAGAGTGACTAATGAAAATTACTATAAGGTGATAGTGACTGTTTTCTTTAATCAAATTTAACCGCAATTTTAATAATTGAAATAAAACGTCCCTATTTGAATGTATCCTGTATTCCTTTATGGCATTTTATTAATAAATACTTATTTAGATTATTTCTTTATTACTTGTCATTTTTAACAAGACGAACTCTTTCCAGTTATTTTTTTGTAAGTACACTCTCAAAGAGATATTATTCTAAAAAGTGCACGAAATAAGTACAAATAACAAAGAATATTGTTTCAAAAAATGCCTGTAAAATGTTCATAATACGCGGCATCATATATTTTGAACTTTTTAAGTCAATACAGCTTGACAATAATCGAAAAGAGAAATAAAGATTCACTGATTATTAAGTAAAAATGTGAAGCAAAATAATAATAACAAAACTAAACTATTTAGCTTAGCTTACCAAAAGAGCTGAGTTTATTTGTTATTATGCATATATAAAATTTTGAGCTTACGATAATACAAGTTATGGATTGATTGCAAATTTGTTAAAATATATCAAAAGTCGCTTCGTGGCAACAATGTAAATCGCATTATTTTCCTATGAGAAATTCTTGATGAGAAAAATAGTATAAGATTACCTGATGGAAAATTAGATTTCAATAGCAAATTATCAATGAAATTTAAGTTTATGCATTAAAAAATTTAACAAAACGGATAATATAAATATTAAAAATAAAACTAATTAGAATAGAGATTTGGCTTTGCTTAGCAGTTAATACGCTGATTTTACATTAATATAAGAAAGATTAAATTGAATGATACAAATAGATATATGATTTCAATGTATTTTTATTATTAAATTTGTGTACGTTTGATTACTCATAAATGCAATGAATATTGAGTTAACACCAGAAAAATGACAAAAGAAAAAAAACTTGTTTACGCCAGCAGATTTTTCACAGAATTTAAAGTTAATAGCCAGGAGAGCAGCGTAAGTATCCACTTAAGTCGTCACATTGATTAGTGACCGCAGATAATCCTCCCTTATTCTCCCCCGGAGAAAGATTAATCCTGAAGGAAGTGACAAAGTTCGGAGGACGGACGACGAATGAGTAATGTCCAGACGCCAAAAACTGTTTTATTTTTTTAATAAAGTCCCCCCCCCCCTCACCGACACAATCCCCATGAACTCTCTTTCATCGTAAAATCCCAAAGGATAGGAGATTAATAATACTTACGTAGGCCCCACCACCATCATTCGAGGAACAGCCGCTTCTTCCGAACTCCGGAATTTGATAAATTATTATTCCCTTTAACCCTTTCCTCGACAAAGTTTAATAGGATATTTATTGGAGAGGAATATTTCTCACAAAGGGCCATTTGATATAGTAATGAGGCTTGAAACATAAATCCCTGAATTGATTGATTAAAAAAAGAAAAAAAAAAAAAGGGGGAGANATTTAATGAGCGAGAGAATTCAATTTACAACCAAAAAAGCTTCAAGTCATACAGAAGATACAAATTAAGGGTAAATGACAGAAGTTGGGAACCATTAAGTGAAATGAACCCCACAATTCTGAAACAGAATAATTCAATGAAATGAAAATTGAAGGACACCGCGGTGGATTTGTCTAACGCTTGTTTAATCCCTTCCACTAGCATCTTGCCATTAGCGGTAACGAGATGGGTAGGGGACAAGCGTGTTAGGGGAAGTTTAGGGGTGTCCCCAGGCTGTTTTTGCCAGGGGAAGGAAACCAGAAGAAGGCAGCCACCGGCCTGGCCAGTCTCCAAACAACCGCCTAAAATAAACATTAATGGGGGGTGTAATTGCTAATATACAAAGAAAAGTTTTAGCCTAATATATACAGAGAAAAACTTCATTTTATAAAATATAAATGTATTTACTATTGTGCTACTTTCAACTCTCCGTCAGTCCTTTCATAGGCACATTATTTTTTAATGTGTCACATAAGTTACATTGTAGGTCTCACTGCCCTTGTCCTGAAAACTGATCATATTAATCGATAAAAGTTTCTTCTTAAGTTGTGGATGAATAAACAAATTAATTAATAAAAAGCCTTTACATGATTAGAATGTTATTAAGATAATTCGTTCTGATCAGACTAGTAAAAAATTAGATGTTTTAATAACAGAATTGAAGCTGTGTCTCAAACGTAGAAAATTTCTAACTCATATCAATAGTATAACGCCAAAAGAGATATTCTTGCATTAAAAGAATTCCACCTTATCGCACTTAATGAATATTTGTAATTGTACTTTCCATGTCATATAAACCTCTATATCTATCTACCTATACTGTATTTTACGAATAAACAAATCTTTATTCAGTTACATTGCTCTAAAATAAATATTATGTCCGTTGTGCAGAATACATTTTTAGTTACATTGATACTTCAGGTATACCCCTACCCTCTTCCCACTCGTATTTGTCCGATTTCACAAATACATTAAAAAGCGATTTGCTAAATTTTATTAAGAAAAATAACTATTTGTGGCTTCTAGGCTATAAAATAAAAATTAACAGCTACGCTAACCCCTATTTATAGTTGTTTAATTTCAGTGTGCAAATCCTAAAATATCTAACATTAGATGATTTTAGTTAGGGTTCGGTCAAGGTAGAGCAAAAAAAAAAAATACAAATTTAACAAAAGTGTATTTTTTTAAAAGATTATCTTCCAACATTTCGGCTTACATTGAAAGCCATCTTCAGAGCTGCCTATCATGGAGAACCTCCTATCCTTACCATGTAAGCCGAAACGTTGCCAGATAATCTTTTAAAAAAATACCCTTTTGTTAAATTTTTTTTTTGGATCTACCTTGACCAAATCCCAACTAAAATCATCTAATAATAATATCTACGGTAAAAAAAACTCTCCATTTGTACCTAAATATATATTTTACTAATAAGTAAAACTTAGTTCCTACCTACTACTAAGAGAAACATGTATACTCGCACTAGACACCACAGATGAAATTAGCCTTTCGTCTTGGTGACAATTCTTCCCAATGAGCTTAACATGGCGTTCAGTTTGCCGTATTTTAGGCAAATAAATCATCAAGATAGAAACAGTGAGGTGTCCAAATAATGCCCATTGTGTCAATATGATAGATGGCCAAATCATTCCCTTCCATCCTTCAAAGGCCATTTGTAGTCAGAGTTTGAATAGTGCAAAGGTAACGAATTGCAACCTTGCTTTAGACACATTACAGGCTCGTGGATCGGAGAAAGTCGGCCCCTCTTTTGTTTTATATAATTGTTCTTGTATAATACCTAGACTAAAACTATCGTATTATCTTTCAAATGACATTCTGTCAAGCATTTAATCATAATCATATGCCTTCCCCAGGCCAAATAAAGTCATGTGTCCCATCTGTTTATCCGCCATTTTTCCTATTACTTGACGAATGCAAAGTTTCCCTGTTGCTTGATCTGGTTCTTCCGGCTCTGAAACCAGTCTGATCTTTCTCCAATATTTTCCAATCTTGCTGAGCATGAAAAATGCACGGCTGGGTTGCGTGCTCGTAAGAAACCTTTACAAATGCAGTCCTACGATTACTGTGGATTTTATGATCTTCATTGTACTAGGATATGCACAAAAATTTCATTTTCGATGAAGACTATTTCAGTTTAGCAATTTTTTCCTAAAAATTAACTTTTATCTGTAATGATCTTAGGGAGAATTTTTTTTTTTTTTTTCATAATTTTTCTGTTAGTGTTGTAATGTATGTTGCTAATTTGAACTGAATTTAGAAATAAACTATAAATTACATACAAATGCAATATAAATCATTTATAAGTCTTAATGATCCGACAATAAGAGAACTGTTTGTAAGTAAACTAGAAGGATTTGGCCGTAACATTGCAATTGAGACCTGTGAGAGATTAAAGAGCTAGAATTCAACATAATCAACCTCACTATAAACTATTGCTAAGAAATTATTTTTCTTTGAAATATCTTCTCGCTTTTATAAAATATCTCCCTGGCTTTAATGAGGCGATTGTCTCAAAAGCAAGAGTCAGACAAATATAATAATATTTGGTAATAAGATGGTACATATGCCTCGAGGAAGCTTTGATATTCTCTAAAGACTAAAGTTCTGTGAGTTTCCGCTTATACTAGTAGGTATTGTTGTTCGGCTAACTCAAGTGAGTTTCGGTTTGAGTATCTGCACGTGACTGGAGAGAGTTTGCAACGCTTGCTTAAGTGTTGTTCGTACTCAAGTGAAAGTTATCATTCGGTTCGTTCTTCGAGTCCACATGAATGAGTCTCTGAGGTTTACGAGTGGTGGAGAGCAGAATATTTATGTTTTATGTGTTCAAATGGAGAGTTTTTGACCGCGGAGATGTTAGTAGATATTTTTTTTTTGGGTTCGGGCAAGTTAGATCCAAAAAATACAATTTAAAAATATGTCTATTGGCCGAACCTCAAGATAAAACATCTACTTATTTATGTGTTATGTTGATATGTGTATATCATTTTTAATTTGCAGCAGCATAAAGTATAATAATCATAAGGATATAATGAGAATTAAAAAATAGAAATTTTAAAGTTTATCTATACTAAACAAATACGTAGGAAATTCAAATTATTAACCATCAACCAATACTATTTAGACGGTTCCGATAAATGTAAATAGTTAAATTGCATAAATAAAGTGTAACTGATCGAAGAAAAATAATTTTTTGGGAACAATTTATGCTTTTCCTAAACTAAAGGATGAATGAAACAGAAATGTAATGCCATAACAACCAATTATGTTATTAAAAGATATATCTGTAAAATAAAATAAAGCCATTGTCATATACTTCCAGAAGAGCTAAGTATAATAAAAATTCAAAACATTTAGACATTAAAACGGAAGACACATTGTCACTGAAACGAGTCCTGCTTAACCCTGATAAGAAAATTGGTGATTTGATTTTGATGGGAAGACAGAACTGAGGGAAAAGTAAATACGAGATCTAATAGAGGAAGGAGTCTTTGGTATACAGTAGATAACTGAGTTAGAACATCTAAAGTAAATTTTACCAGAAACAATATTGATTCCAGAAGACAAAAGCACATATAAGTCCTCATTCACTAGAGAATAATTTCCTAACTACAAAATGCTATTCGCACAATTTAATGAAATGTTCTATGAGGATAGAATAGATATGTATTAATAAACTAATTAATGCTTAGCAAAAAATATTTAACATACAGCACTTTAATGCTTTTGTTAGCTCGAAATTGAAAAGTATCTGTTACGATTCACTCCCAAAACTCTTTTTTTTATTCTATCTTTAAAGCATTTAGGGTGTCATGGAGAAAGCCGCTATCTACAGATATCAACCATATTCTAAACGCCCATGGCTTTTTTTTTTTCTCAATAAAAGCCTATCAAGGGCGGGACTGAAATCTGTAAATCGAGACATATGGGAGACTAAAAGTCTCCAAAGAATCTCTTCAGTACAGTTGACAAGCTGGTACTAGGAAAGGCTACAAAATCCATAGAATAATATAATCATTTTAACTAGGCTCATCTCAGTGGTCCTGTCAAGGTTAAGGTTACTGGCAAACTCCTACCGAATAGTTTACGTATTAAGGTAGCCGAAAGTACGAGAAAGAAGTCAAGGGGACTGCAAAGGACATGCAAGAACCAGTGAATTATTAGAACTTTTTTTTTCACTTAGGATAGTAGAGGGAGGCTCCATTAGTAGTATGGGGACTGTATACCATAGGAGAAGTGGGAAATATCAGCCAGCATTATTAGAGCGATAAATAAAATAAATTTATTAATATAAATATAAGAGAAAAAATGATCTCCTTAAGTAGTTCCTTTGAATACCAACAAACAAATAATAAAATAATAATTCCACCTTATCGCACTTAATGAATATTTGTAATTGTACTTTCCATGTCATGTAAACCTCTATATCTATATACCTATACTGTATTTTACGAATAAACAAATCTTTATTCAGTTACATTGCTCTAAAATAAATATTATGTCCGTTGTGCCAAATACATTTTAGTTACATTGATACTTCAGGTATACCCCTTCCCTCTCCCCACTCGTATTTGTCCGATTTCGCAAATACATTAAAAAGCGATTTGTCAAATTTTACTAAGAAAAATAACTATTTGTGGCTTCTAGGCTATAAAATAAAAATTAACAGCTACGCTAACCCCCATTTATAGTTGTTTAATTTCAGTTTGTAAATCCTAAAGTATGTAATATTACGATGGGGTCATATGAGGCCCATATGAAATATGGGGTTCGGTCAAGGTAGAGCAAAAAAAAGAAAAAATACAAATTTAACAAAAGTTTATTTTTTCAAAAGATTATCTTCCAACTTTTCGGCTTACATTGCAAGCCATCTTCAGAGCTATTACTTGACGAATGCAAAGTTTCCCTGTTGCTTGATCTGGTTCTTCTGGCTCTGAAACCAGTCTGATCTTTGTCCAATATTTTCCAATCTTACTGAGCATGAAAAATACACGGCTGGGTTGCGTTCTCGTCAGAAACCTTTACAAATGCAGTCCTACGATTACTGTGGATTTTATGATCTTAATTGTACTAGGATATGCACAAAAATTTCATTTTCGATGAAGACTATTTCAGTTTAGCAATTTTTTCATAAAAATTAACTTTTATCTGTAATGATCTTAGGGAGAATATTTTCTTTTTTTCATAATTTTTCTGTGAGTGTTGTAAAGTATGTTGCAAATTTGAACTGAATTCAGAAATAAACTATAAATTACATACAAATGCAATATAACTCATTTAAAAGTTTTAATGATCCGACAATAAGAGAATTGTTTGTAAGTAAACTAGAAGGATTTGGCCGTAACATTGCAATTGAGACCTGGGAGAGATTAGAGAGCTAGAATTCAACATAATCAACCTCACCATAAACTATTGCTAAGAATATATATAGAATATCTTCCCGCTTTTATAAAATATCTCCCTGGCTTTAATGTCCAAAGGTTGAGACGCCAAAAAAAAAAAAAAAAAAAAAAAAAAAAAAAAAAAAAAAAAAAAAAANCAACTTGTATGTGTGGTGGACGTTGGAATGGAGGTAATTTCTAGACTCTATTTAGTAAAAACAACATAAAAGTATTTGTCTTCTTGGAGTCTCTAATTGTCGGCTAATATAAACTCTTATAGCCTAAGAAGCATGAACTGCAAAATTTGAAAAAAATAAAATCCTATTCTAAAAATTGTTTCTAATCTCTACGAAAAATGTTTACTATTTTCATTACTACACGTCCTAGGGTTGACGCTGCTAATGAATCACCAATTTTCTTTTGTCCAATTTTGAACTTAATCATTCTTTTTTTTTTATTTAAATGTAACATCCCAAATTTCTTCGAAATAACACAAAATTGGAAATTATGAGAAGAGGATATTCTGGGATTCGGTCTTAAGAGTTGAAGAATTAAAACTGATTTGTTGACAAAAAAGTTTTCTTTACATTTTCGTTTTGTTTAAAAAAAAAATTTCTCTATAAACCTATCATAGCGGGCGGAAAATATATTTTAGCGCAAAGAAATGAATCATTATTTTGGTAATTGACATAAGAAATAATAAGTTAATAAAATAACCCGAAATTAAAGAATCAGTAAATGGGGCTTACTTGAACCGAAAAACATCGGAGTAACACTAACGGTATGGATAAATTAAATAATAATGCCAAAAACGAGGTCAGTCCAAGAAGCGAAAATAAAAGGAGGCAACATACAATGTGTGTTGCATAATTAAATTATTCTTAAATATCATCCAAAATTTTGTTAAAATTTTTGTTTTACTTATAATAAACAAACATAGAATGGAGTTTATGCAACAAGACCATCAACAAAGTCTTTAATTGATAGTTACTGATAATTGCATAGAAATATAATTTCTATTCTACGTATAATTTCTTATTTCCTTTCTAATTTTATTATTTTTACATATAATCGTCTTCTAAAATAATTACGTTTCTCATTTGAAGTAAAAGCAGTGGGCATCTTTAATCTCTCTTTTGCCACTAAAATAAAAAGATAGGGACCGAACTTGTTTATCTCAAGAGCTCAAATTTCGCTTGCTTACCCGGCTCATTGTGTAGCCATAAGGGCTTTTTGGCTAATACTGGCAAAACGATTTAACTAGGGAAGATAACTGTCCGTTTCAATTAACATTTGCCGAGAGGACGGGGGGCTCTGAAAGTGGGAGAAACCACAAATTTGAAGATGGCCGTGTGCGTCTGGCGGGGGCGGGCTCTAATTATTAAAGTTTACAGCTTGGATGAATCTTCTTTTGAGCGGTTTCCTCGAGGAATTAACGAAAGTGAATTACAACTTCCCTAAACAGAAATCTTATTCGGCCTATGGCGCAACAAAAGGAATTCCGCCGCTTATCTTCCTATCTTTCAGCAAATTTACGTAGAGGAACATCAATAGCTTTCATCTGCTGGCTATCGGGCAGACTGTCATTTTTAAAGAGAAAAGTAAAGTTATCTTTCGTTAGAACCGAGTCATTTTTAAATGCAAAAGGAATGGTTGAGTTCCTTATTGAGTTGAGCGGGTATAAAATGCATTTTTCCTTACGGCGGAAGCAAAATTTAAATCAATGAAACTTATACAGATCTCTTTATTGATACAAAATTCAATTTAGAAGTCACACGGCGAAATTGAACATTATGATTCGGGGGTGACCAGAACCCTAAATTTTAATTTAACGATCAGGAAGCCTGGCATGTCTCTATGCAAGATAAAATGAAAGGTTGAGTTAGTCATTTAAATAGAAATGATAAGAGGGGGGAGGAAAGAGTAACTGAAATATGATGTCTGAGTAAAAATGTTTTTAATGCAGAAGGCATATTGATATATTTCATAATTGTGGAGTATTTACAAAAAAAAAAAAAAATGAAAATTCAAATATAAAAATTCATTAACAATTCTCTTTGGTTAAACAGTTCCTTCAGAATGGATATTTTTTTAAATTTGAATTGTTCAATTTTTAGAAATTTGTTTGCAGCAAGATAAGCTATTTGATACTTTTTAAGCAATCCCCCGCCACATTTATCTCATAGAATATGTTAACATACCAACCTTACACGCACACACACACACACACACACGCGCATAAACACTGTCGGATAAACCATCAAGTGGTTTTTGGCAATCCTGTTCCTAACCCCTCCCCCCCCCTCCCTTCGCCAATCTACAAGCATATGAAGGGTATATATATCAGCATTATTAGAGCGATANATTCAACAACTGTTAAATTTTAAGCGATTATGTCAGTTTTTGCGTTGAAATAGTTTTATTTTGTATTAGACTAATCAATGATTCCCTTCCAACAAGGAACCAATAACGGCTAGGTACTTGTTGCTCGGAAAATAGGAATCGTGTGCATTTATGTAGAAACTTGCAGTAATATTGCTAACCTTTTACCACTTAAATTCTGTTTCCAAGTAAATTAAATTAATAAAATAATCGAAATACAAATTACAACTTGTAAGTAAAGTCATAGCTATTATTCCGATTGTCGCCATTGAGCTTGTTCTCATGACTTAGAGACTAAATGATAGACTTTAAAATGTCTACATATATATACATACATATATATATAAAGAGAGAGAGAGAGAGAGAGAGAGAAAGAGAGAAAGTGAGAGAGAGAGAGAAAGAGGTATAGTGAACACACAAAAAGACAAATTACAAAGAGTAAAATTTTCGGGGAGATTTCTCGCCCTTTGTTAGTAAAGAGATACTGATACTGCGGAAAGGACACAAAGGAAGGGGAGGACGATTGGGATTTCCCTAATCCAGCTGTTGTTGTCAATTGATGCCATGTCATGTGGTGGCTTTGAGAATGGAGATATAGGCGCACTCTCTCGTCTTCAGTTGTAAATCTGAAGCCGTATCGGGAAGTTGTGTGAACTTGGAAAACGTTAGCATAAAACATTAAATGACCCTTGCAATGAGAAGAGGGGACTGTAGTTCTAAACAGGAAGCTCTGTGGTTATTAATTCTTAGGTTTAGGGCGAAGTACTTTCACCTAAGTAAAAAGCAGGAAAAAAAATTGCATTGAAGCAGGTATACACAATTTACGAAGGTATATTCAATTTTTAGACTCCAGGCTAGCCATAAGTTTGAGAATGAATAACTTAATATTAATGAATTCTTAGCTAAGGTAGTTGTTACTAAAGCTCCTCTCGGAGAGGCATATTTCATATGAAATTATCTGTTTGTTGAGAATATCTATTCGATGGAATCTTATTTAAAGGTGAAAAACGACAGCCGTAAGAGGACTGGCACTCCCTGGAGGTGACAGGATCTGAGGCGGAGTCTCTTTGTTTCCCGCCAGCCATAATCACATGGCACAATGGCGGTCGCTTTGATCCTCCAGCAGGAACCATTAGTCAGGAGATCCGCCACGTCAGACACTCCACTCCAGGCCCCCCACAACTGCCTACTGTTGTCAATGCCTGGAAAACCAGCTCCTGCTTCATTTCCTTCTTACAGCCCCCCCCCTCTCTCTCTCTCTCTCTCACTCTCTCTCTTTCCCTCTGTCTCTTTTCATCTCTCTCTCATTCTCTCTCGATCTCTCTCCTTCTATCTCCCTCCCTCTTCCTCATACCTTTTGAAGAAAGGGTTGGTCATGAATTCGGTTTTGGTACTTGAATGAATAATTGCCTTGCCTTAGAAGAAAGCATGAAATTTAGACCACAACATTGGCAATAATAAAAACTTATTTGATTTAAAAATTAGTTTGTTTTTTTTAATTCAAATCCCTAGGCTGAATCTCAGACCAACCCTTCCTCACAATATAAATAAGTTCAAAAAGACATTTCCATTTTTTATAGAGGCCAAATGTTAAGATTTTTGGCTGAAAAGTGATACTACAAAATTCCTTAGAAAATCATTGATCCATGATGTATCAAAACTGCTTCTTTAACTACATGAAAAAAAAGCTTTTAATCGGTAACAGCTAAGACCTTTTTGGCCTGATACTGTTTTCCATCAAGTCTCGTTTGGTCCAGTTTTTTACCAGTCTAACAAATAAATCGCTTACAGTATCCAAGGTAGTTTCAGGTACCTTCATGGGTTTTTTGGTTTAAAAGTTAATTTTTTTCTAACATGTATATATAAACTGTCCATGAAGCGGCACACATGGTCACAGACCGTGACCATGACCAGACTGTGCCTAAGTGAGAGTGATGTGGGGAGTTTTCAGAGAAGGGGGTACATCAGAGGAGACGTTGTGGTGGCATAGCCGGGATATCCACCCTGGGAAGCTGTCGCTGTGGCTTTGTCCGTTCGAATGTAAAACAGATAGCGCTGGCTGCTTCCTTCTCGCGGACAATAGCCTCTGGCTGGTCCACACCCCACTGCGCTTCCAAGGGGTCTGCGACAGATTACAAGAGGGCCATTTCACCCCGCAAATCCCTACCCTTCAAGATGGAGCGATGAACATCATTTTTCAATAACACTTTTATGACCACTATAATTTATTTATTTCAGTTAATGAGCAAAATTTTAAACTCTGCATACAATGAGAATTTATATAAATAAAATACTTTTTAAAAAAATGTTTCTTAGAATAATGTGTTTGTATAATCTAAGTCAGCAGTAGTGATTTTTTTTATAACAAAACTGTGCTACATATTATAAACTCGTTTTATTCTATCGTTCACATTTTGAAGATTGAAAACATCAGAACAAGCATTAGAATTAACTTTTGACTCATCGTTTATTACTAAAATAAATTAACATGTTTATGCTGGGAAAGTTCTTAAAACGCTACCCGAAAACACGACCCATGCGTTAAAATCATGTCAGTCTTTTTTACCATTAACACAGAGATTGGTCTGCATTTTCACTCTCACATGGTAAACGTTCAAACATATAAATAGAAAAAATTATACCTATCGCAAATGTGGAAAATAAGTATTTATTTATCTATTCCTGACATTCTGTGAACGGGAATAAGTACGTCACGCCAGGTGTAGCAAAAACTTAGCGAATTCCTCAGTGTAGCAGTTGATAAATAATAATGTAATATATTATTTTTTATGATATTAAATAAAAACATATTGTTTGAGCTTTTCAATTCATGTAATTCCCCAAACTTATTCAGTTGTTTAGAAAGATTCTCATTACTCAAAAATAAATATTATGCATGTTATAAAAAACTTCCTTGTTATTTCAGGCAATTCCCTATCTATCCACCCAATTACACTCTGCAACGAACTCAATATTTTTATTAACATTTAACAGTGAATTGCGGATTCTAAAAAATAAATTTAAAAAAAGACGGTTCATATAAATCCGCACCTTTTAATTTCTTATTTTTAAGTGTTAGCCCCCCTTTCAACCTCTTAGGCTCATGGAGGGAGGGGCTATCTACAGGTTTCTACCCTATTCCAAACACCCATGACTCTGGACAATGTTATATTTATAACTAAAAGATTACCCTTGGTGGTATTAGAACCCGCAGAATCAGAATTACGAGACCCTGCTACCCTGCCGCTCTTTTAAATGTTTAATTGTGCATAAAAACTCCTGAAACATTTGTATCATCAACAAACAAATATGTATCAAATTGCGTTATTCTAAAATAAACATTACACAGCCTAATCGATAAAAGGTTTTTACACAAGACATTTTAGGAAATACTACCACCCCCATCCCAAATGTTGTTTCTATTTTGTTTAATAACTGTTTTGAATTTAAAATCTGAACTGAAAACTAGGGCCTGCAGAGAGTTACACGAGCACACACACACATATGAGCGTGTAATATATATACATATATATATATATACACAAGCCCTAGCTAAGNTATATATATATGGAAAAAATGCTCCCCTCCTACCTATTATACTCCAAAAGCGATAGTCATTGAAACGATAATATATACATAGGTTTTTGGGGTTTAATTGGTAGCAGGGGGAAATGTTCCTCAATAGCAAATTCCTTAAGAATTCGCTAATATACAAAATTCTAATAATTCATTGAGGCGCAGAACATTCAGATAACTACCTATAGTAAAGTAGATGACATCCTTTATACTAAGAGCTATGTATAACACAAATTTCTATGTATGAAATTCTAATCATCAGAGATCATGAGAGATAGTCCATTGTAATCCAGTTCCAGTGGACGACAGTATTGTTAAGGATATGTTTCCAGTCCATGCTGGAGCGGATAAAAAGGGCCTCACTGAGCCACAGACCGACACTGGCTAGAGGGTGCTCTCTTCAATGGCTATCAGGTTTTCTTAATGGGACCAGCTAGCAAGGAACTGCCCATTAAACTCCCACCTAATTTCCGTTCGCTGATACCCCCCCCCTCCCTCACACACGAGATAAGATTGTCTCTTTTCCTCCTCCTGCCCCCACTACTGCTATGTCAAGGCCGTCCAATAGGTTGAGGTTGTATTGTGGACAAGACGTGCTGCTGGCCAAATGTGGAATTCTCTACGGATTCTATCTGAGCGATGCATCACCATATAAATATGAGAGAAACAATGTGCTTTAATGACACTTAAAACTTTTGAATATTATTTCTGCCATTGCCGTTTTCAACTTGTATGTGTGGTGGACTTTGGATTGGAGGTAATTTCTAGACTCTATTTAGTAAAAACAACATAAAAGTATTTATCTTCTTGGAGTCTCTAATTGTCGGCTAATATAAACTCTTATAGCCTAAGAAGCATGAACTGCAAAATTTGAAAAAAATAAAATCCTATTCTAAAAATTGTTTCTAATCTCTACGAAAAATGTTTACTAATTTCATTACTACAAGTCCTAGGGTTGACGCTGCTAATGAATCACCAATTTTCTTTTGTCCAATTTTGAACTTAATCATTCTTTTTTTACTTAAATGTGACATCCCACATTTCTTCGAAATAACACAAAATTGGAAATTATGAGAAGAGGATATTCTGAGATTCGGTCTTAAGAGTTGAAGAATTAAAACTGATTTGTTGACAAAAAAGTTTTCTTTACATTTTCGTTTTGTTTCGGCCAAAATTTCATGTCTTCATATGGGCAAATTGTATGATAGAGAGAAAGGTAGTCCAGCTCTACGGTAACTAAATCATGTCTGAGGGTTTATCAGTCAAAATGTGAAATACGGCCAAAAGATATTCTACATGCTCTACCGCATGTGTCCGAGTATATATACGTATATATGAGGTACATATGTGGTTTGGGAGCGTGAGTGGTTGTGCGTGGTTTCCATTTCAGTGAGTGTAAATATTAGATAGTTGCATTCATTGTCTCTTGTGGGTAAGATCTGAGGAAAAAAAAATGTTTAGGAAATTAAATTTTAGAAGAACTCAATACCTCCATTCTTTTCGAGTTCGTTAAAACATCTTCATTTACAATAGGTAGACATTCAGATTCATCAAAACATTCCTTTATGCTATCATACCTTCTGTAATCCGTCTTCATTGGTTTCGTCAAACCATCTTCTGTTGGTGAGCGCTTTCTGACATTATCCATCCTCGTGGCTGAATACATGTGTTCACTGTCACTGTCTGTATTCAACTGCGATCTGAAAGCGCTCGCCAACAGAAGATTGTTTGCAGAAACCAATGAAGACGGATTACAGAAGGTATGATAGTTCTATATTCATTGGTAGTTATAATAACCCTTTAGGTTATTCCTTCATGCGATTATGTTATTCATAAAATATGATAGAAAGTAGAAACAGCATTTAATTATTTAGAAAATATTTGATATTTCCGACAGCAAAGAATTATTCTATTCCATAGAGATAAAATACCTTCTTCACTAAAGTTTATTTCTATATTATTTTCGTTTTTTCTGGTAGTGGGAGAGTATGGTTTACGTAGGTATTCTTTAAAAGCTATGAATGAATGTGGACGAATATATCATTGTGAACATGATATAATGTTTGAGTAATTTCACCTAAAGCTAAGTTGTGAATATTACAATAAATATCATCGAGGGAAATGGCGTATTGTACACATACTGTGCTCAGGTAGAGAGAGTCGATGGAAGGGAGACGGAGCTTGCAAGGACTACGTAGACAAGATATATGCATATGCTGTAATAGACATTGTATTTCCGCAGAGAGAGGTTACCTGTAATTTCTGTGTCCTCACTGCAATTACCTATATTGGCAAGCACACGAGCTGCCAGACACGATTCATCTCCCTCCCTCATTAGAATATACACATTGGAATGAGTTTTCCTGAAATGGCGACAGAGATTCATTGCGTTTGTGCATAGTGTTTCAGATCTACCTGATTTATTTGGAAAGCTTTAGAGAGAATGTGGGGATTTGAGGAGAAAAAAATATAACAATATATCTTCGTTTTATGAAATTACGAAAAAAATGTATAGGTCAGAATAGGAGCAAAATATAATTAAATGAGATTTATATTTAATAATGTTTAAGAAAATAAAATTATGTTAAAAAGACATTCAAAAATGTAATTTCGAGTGTCGCAGGCCTTCTAATTCTTCAAATATATGAACTAAATTCAAAATTTAGACTTTCATTCCAAGTCTTTAAATTTTTCTTCAAAATCCAATGAGGGATAGGGCGAGATGGATTTAAAGAAAGATTAAAACTTATGGTTGAAATATTTTAATTATTATTTGAACTGCAAAAATTTTCATAGAACTCAAGTGTAAAACGAAATATTGCTATAATTTACTGAATTAACTCTTTATTTTAAAAAAAAATTATCTGTACATTTTTACACTTAATTTTTTGATGGGGTACATGATAAGAGTCCTTGTTCGTCTATCCCGGGACGTAACCCGTCCTCAGAGAGGAGCCCAGGTTAACCCGCGATAGACTATCCGGCACCCATCTTCTCCTTATCCTAGGATAAGAAGGAGACTAGGCAGGGAGTCAAGGAGGGATTGAGAGGGGGAGAAAAATGCCAGTGCATTCACTCCCTAGGTATTATACTAAACTGACTGGAGTAGGAGGTCCCTTGGCCACCTCCTCTTGAGGCGTCGGGGAGGGTTGTCGGGATG
>KZ807001.1:849463-880322 GCA_000696205.2 Oncopeltus fasciatus
TAAGAAATTAAGATTTAAGAATTTAAGAATTTAAGATTTTAAGATTTTAAGAATTTAGGAATTTAAGAATTTAAGATGTAAGAATTTAAGAATTTTAAGAATTTAAGAATTTAAGAATTTAAGATAGAATTTAAGAATTTAAGAATTTAAGACTCTCTTCGGAGTTCACTTCGAGAAGATGGCAAGATTACAATTTTTCGGTTAGGAAACCCCCAATCCTATTTGTTTAATTACGATGTATAACTCCTAGAATATGTTTTAATAAAATCAGTAAACAAATCTGCGTTGAGTATTAATACTATAAATATAACGCCCATTTGAATTACACAAAAAAGGAAATATTTTATACGTTACAAAAGGAAATTGGACATTTTATTAAACTGGAAAAACAGTTTATTATTTTTTTTTTTTAAATGTATTCTTTAAATAAGCAGCAATTAATCTTTTCAAGTGAAATTTTACAAAACCATTTCTTACTGCAATACATATACCTCTTCCACTGATTTTGTTCAACAATGAATACAACCACCATTCAATTCACATTTAAAAGTTATTTAACAAATATCTTTTTTTTTTTTAAATAATTGCGCCCTCATGGATGTTAAACTACAACATTACGGATTTAAAATTACAGAGGTAGACTTCCACTCCTAATTGTTTCCCAAATATTCGCTGTAAGATATTCCATTTTAAATAAACAAATCCATGTTGAATTTTTTCTAAATTGAATCTTTCGCCCGCTAAATCTAAAATACGTTTTTTAGTACAAATAATATTAAAATCCCAGATACACTGTTAAGACTGTATGATTAACTCTTAATGTTAAAAGACAATTCTATACAGCGTCATTGTTAGACAAATATGATAAAATTTTAAAAACTGTCCATAAAAAAGATAACAAGTTGTTTCCTCGCAATAAAAACAGTATAGTATAGATAAGACAGGAGGAAGAAGAGTGTAGTAGTCATAGAGAAAAAACGAAAAATTATACTAAACAATTAATGAGAGGGACAAATATCCCTCTCATTAATTGTTTGAAATTTACGTGGGATAAAATACCACAACCAAATTAAATATTTATAAAGAAAAATTATACTGTGTATTTCTAAATTTTAAGTGAGACTGCTCGCTCTTCGTTAGAGAGTACAGAAGAGAGACAGATTCATTTCTTTATATACACAAACACAGACACTATATATATATATAGTGTCTGTGTGTATGCTGGAGAAATAAGTCATGGTTTCAGGATCAGCCTAATAAAATACTCTGAAATTGTTGGGTAATTATTATTTTTTTATTATTACATTATTGCCGACGTATCGATTTAACTAAGTCATCGCCAGGGCGATAGTGATGTCACATTTTAGAGTGCAGAACTTAATTTTCAGCAGATAAATGTATTTTATCAATAAAGGAATCTGTGTTGAGTTCCGTTTCTCTAAACTCAATATTATGCAAATCACATCGAAATATACGGTTTTTGATCAGACTTGTTATTGGAGATAGTCCCTCATAATTTCTGCTCCGACATTGTTCAACAATGAACTTACCCTATTGTTTTGCACTTTAAAGCTACAAGCTAAATTTCATTAAGTAAAACAGAAAACAATCGTTTTTAGACTTTGAGAGGCACACACAGACGCAAAGACATTTTTTTTTTTAGACTATAATTTTTGGTAACTAGTAGATAAGAAATGAAAAAAAAATTGATAAAATCTGTAAATAGAACAACCTACATAAGCCATATTCGCATGAAAGTGTGCTGTCAGATGGGAATTCCCTTCCTATGAAGAGCTTCACCCTGACTTTACGAAAGNTGATTCAAGGACAATCAGAATGACAAGAAGGAAACACTAGTTTTTAAAAAAAAATTAATTTTTTTTTTTGTAATGGCATGTCAACCTTTGGTCATTAAGGCAAGGGGGTTATTATTACAAGCGGGAAGATATTTTCAAGAAGAAGAATTTCTTAGCAATAGGTCATGGCGAGGTGTAATGAATTGTTCATGCGAATAGTTATTATGTGGATGGACATAGTAATTTCTTTGTGCTTGGAAACTATGAAATTTATAAGAAAGAACAAAATGAGAGAAAATGGAAAAGAAGCATACTGAAAATGCATCCAGATAAGATTTAATAGCTTGCCCTCTTTCACAGAGTTCATTAAAGAGTCGATTACAAATCAATGAACAATCTTAATTCATGAGGTATTATTTGTAAATTTAAAACGGCAGACTAAGCTTGTCATTGAGTAAAATAGGACCTGTAGGATTTTGGGGGATCACCCGCAATGTCAAGTGGCAGTAAGGAAAAGTTTGTTCGAACTAGCGAGCGTAATATATAATCCACAGAATAAAACTCAACATAGTGCTTACAAGAAATTAGGTACTCCGATATTTACGTAACATAGCTTCAAATTTCAATAAATTAAATTTAAACAATCGCAGTTTATTTTTTAAAAATTTTAAAATGTTCAGAGTAATTTAGATAGCTAAGTAAATGTTTCTTTTGTTTATTGACAAAAAATTCAAAGTAATTAAGATAGCTAAGTAAAATATTTCTTTTGCTTAAAGACAAAAGAAATATCTCAGGAGTTATACTGCGAAAGAAGTGGCAGTTTAGCTCAACGAGCCAGAAGCCGTAATTAGATGTTTTTCTTAATCGAAATTCGGCATATCGCTTGAAAAATGACATGTAAATGGAAAGACTATATTTGTTTTATAGCCAAATCAAAACATAGGAGTGGGGGTGTTACCTGAGATATAGAAAATCAACTAGTTTTTATACCACCTATATGAAAGGTTTCTAAAAATCTTTCTCAAAAATGTCTGATATTGAGATGAGAATTTTAATTAAACTTAAAAAAATATTTCAAAATAATTTCACTTTCTTAGAAAATAAATAGATTATATTAAAAAAAAAAATTCCACTTTCAAGAAAACCGCTTCTGAAGGTACAGGATTTAATGTTTGTCAGATAAATGAAGTTGAAACGGGAGAGAATGATGAAAAAGGTTATTGAATTTGATTCCCCCGGCGGCGGTCTCAATGAAACACATCCAGAAGGGTATCCAAATTGCTAATTCAGACTTTATATATTGGGAGAAAGCCACAAAAGGCCCTCGGCGGTACAATAAAGGCGGGAGGGGAGATCCCGATACAGGGATGTGAATGGAGAGATGAAGGTGGCTTCATATATGTATATATGTCGGCTTTCACGACCATTGCCGTATCGCGTATCAGAAAGTAATTATTCCAAGAGGAAAATGTTGACCGAAGGAAATCCCTATTAACATGTTACATCTCACATCTTTATATATATATAATAGAATTCACAAGCTATTTTTTGTCTTAAGAGCATAAGTCTTATATAAATGATCAACTATAAAATAATTGTTATATAAACCGAATGGAATGAATATAATTTTGACACATGATAATTATAAGGAATATGTAATTCTTATGTGGCCTATGTAAACTTGAATGCATGTGATTGAGGCACTAGTTTCACTTCCATCTGACAAGAATGTTCCTAATAATAATAAAACTCCTGATCTGTCGGTATTTTTTATTGCGCCTATAATAACCTTCCTCACGCCAGTTAAATTTTTATTTTTCCTTCTCGAGTTTTTTTTATTGATAAAATCTGCAATTTTAAACCGAATTTCAATGAATAAATTTCCTTTAATAAGACATCAAATAATATTGGCCGTGATTAGGTTAATTTACACTAACCAATTATTGTTAATAGCTTTTATATTTAGAAACATCTAAGTAATTTGTAGCTATTCAGCGAAATAAATATCTATTGAATGGAGTTATTATTTTTAATCATTGCCTATTTGAAGAAAATTAGAACAAAAATTGAAAAATAGTGTCATTAAGTACGAATAATTTGATTATACGTCTTTTTATGTATATTTTTATATTTATTTGAGAATTATTAGAAAACATAAGATTAACAGAGAGAAAAATTTACGTTATTACAATAATATTATAACTCACCTAGCTCAAATGAAAATTCTTACAGAAAAAGTACCACATACCTGTAAAAATAAAATAAAATTAATGAACTGCAAAATATACAATAAATATATATATATATATACACATACACACACACAAACATAAAATCAAGAAACATAATTCGGCAAGTAGCCTATGGGATTTGTTTGGGTTCATCAAACCTGACCTTCAGAATTCGAGTCCCGTCAAGAATAGGCTTTCATCGAAAAATAAAAGCCCCCTAAAGTTGAGTACCTTCTTCCTTGACCTTAAGAGGTGGGTTGGAATATATTATTATTCACTCTGAGAAAAACTACTAGTTGACCACCCAGCTAGACAAACCATCGCAAAAGTAGCGCAATGGCTTCAGGGGTCCTGAAATGTAAAGATTAGGAGAAAAATCTATTTAGAATGTCTTCAGAATCTTCACGGGGGAGAAACCTAATTGACAAAAGAATGAATGATTAAGATAAAACCCATCTTCCTAATTGCATGTACTGTGTAACTGTTAAGATCATTAAACTTAAGAAAATACAATTTCTGAGAGCCTGAAAACAGTTCTGTACTAAGTAATTTTCAGGGAGCGGTTCGATAACGAGTTTATTCATATAATTAATTACAAATAAATTTCAGTAGCGGGTAATAAGCGGGGAACCAACAAAAATCAGAAATGAAGAGTAAGTAGCAAGGAATGAAAACAGGTGCGTTCGTAGCTGACTGCAAGCAAAGTAGTGGTATTTCTGAAGGAGAGCGACCNTCAGCGATTCTATCTTTAGAGCTCAGTCACCTTATAATGAGCACTCTCCTACCTTGGCAGCTCTGGGTGAAATAGGGCCGAAGATGGAATTACTGATTCTGTAAGCCCCTAGCAATTAGAGATAGTGTATGGAAAGGGCGAAGAATTTGAATTTATCTGATAAGCCTAATTATTATTTGCACTTTTTATGATATAAACAGTATTTATTAAAGTTAATAGCAATGGAGAAAAACTTAATTTCGTTATTGGCATTTACAACAAACCTAACTCTGCATAGCCCAACTCCCTCTTACGCAAAGAAGAAACAACAAAAATTTCATCAACTTCTAATTTTTTCTTACTATAAACCAAAAGTAATGCCGGGCACATGGCTTCTGCATTCGCTTGGACACATGTCATCCATAACTCCATCGGAATAGAAAGTTACGTATAAGGCGGACAGACATTTTTTTTTTAATTGTATTTTTTCTACTTCTTAAGGGAGTGATAGCTTTGGTTTTTCAGGTCGATTTGATAAGAAATAAACTGAAATGTCTTTCCCGACAGTAGACTGTAAACAAAATAAGTCAGAAACAGCTGGAGAGAATACAAAATGCTGTTAGAAATTAGGCTCCGTTAGGAAATCTGCATGTATGCTGTGTGTAACTATCCCGCACATTTCCTCACACTCAAGTGTACCAGCAGCCGGCCAGTGGGAAATGCCAGCGTGGGAGGGGCCAATGTAAGACCGAGGAGATGAAGACGAGACAGCGGGGCTCGGCCGAAGGCATTAGCGCCAGATTAGAGGGGGTCTGATGCCAAGTAATTTATGCAGATCTGAGGGGAGAGATCTCGGCTCTCCGGACTTGGCGGGGCCCTGTCCAGCCTGAGGCTCTGCTGTCCTGTGGGACTCGCCCAGACCTCTCCCTCAACAAGGCTTCTTCCCTTCCGCTAATGCCTCCATCATTTCAACGCTGCTTTCAAAAGGGAACGGTTTCAATAAATACTTATCAAATACGTCCATTGAATCCATATGTAGATTTGATATTATATGAAATAAATCAGTTTATTTGAATCATAAGAGTTGCTGAGATTTTAACTGTAACCCAAGACTCAATTACAAAAATATTGACGATTTACTTTTCAGTGGTAATAACTTTTGAAATTAAAAATCCCCGAACATAATATTAAATAAAAATGTAATGTAATGTATTCATTATATTTATTATTCACAAAAACATAAAACTATTCTTTATAGTAATCAATGTACATATAACATATTATATATGTTATTATAAACATATATGTACACATACACACACCCATATATATATATATGGGTGTGTGTATGTGTACATATATGTTTATAATAACATATATAATATGTTATATGTACATTGATTACTAAAAAGAATAGTTTTATGTTTTTGTGAATAATAAATATAATGAATACATTACATTACATTTTTATTTAATATTATGTTCGGGGATTTTTAATTTCAAAAGTTATTACCACTGAAAAGTAAATCGTCAATATTTTTGTAATTGAGTCTTGGGTTACAGTTAAAATCTCAGCAACTCTTATGATTCAAATAAACTGATTTATTTCATNCACGTGCGTGACTGTCCAAGTCTTACAATCCTCAGTTATAGTTTTCAGCAATAATATTTGGCTTGTCAAGTTAAAATTTAATAAAATCACTGGTAAAATAGTTCTTTGTTGCAAAATACTAGTTGAAACTGAAGTATTAGGGGTGAGTTACAACGTATTCCGATTTATAAAAAAAAAAAGTATTTATTTTTTGAATAGCCCGCTACTAAATAGCTTAAAAGGTTTTTGGTTTTTACTGAATTCTTTTCGTACTTAAACTCAATTATTAATGAAGTATGACATACATATGTGCATATTTATGTAAAAATACATGTATATATCGTTAAGGCAAGGCTCACTGATTTCAAATTAATTTATTAATTAAATATCAAATTTAATAAGAATGCAATTTTATTTTATGGTTTGAAGTTACTTTCCTAGAAAACACGGCCTGTTCAAGTAGAAGCAGTGGGTGGAGGGGGCACGTACCACAAGCAAAAACTATCGTCTCCTACCGAAATCTTGCCCTGTGTGTGTATCTCGCGATACGTCCATCCAGGCTGAGACGAGGCATACACAAGATTATATAAACACCCTTCGCTTTAAGGTCCCTGATAAATTGATTTCCGATAATCAATCACGACTGTTACCTGCGTCCAGAATGAAAGGCAACTCCATTTTTCGCAAGTTCCCTGGGCGTTAGGCAAGAAGATAAAAATTACAAGACCTGTCAGGTTTTCTAGACATATATAAAAATCATTAAAAAGCCTTTACTCTCTAAGCATCCATGAAAATTTCGACGGTGAGTAGAGGAAAAGAAAATCACAAGGGTAGCACATAAAATCTATCTTTAAAGAGCTGATAGAAGGTTTAAAATGTTTTTGTTTAATGATGGAATATATTTTTGTTTGAAATATGAATTTGTTCCGAAGAAATTAAATAGAACAGGCTAAGAGTAAAACAAAAGAGTAAGAATAGAAATAACAACAACATATTTTTCATTGAAATCGGACGGAAGAAAGGAGGGTTGAGTTGAGATTCGAAGGTTATAATCG
This sequence comes from Oncopeltus fasciatus, assembly GCA_000696205.2. NCBI lineage: Eukaryota > Metazoa > Arthropoda > Insecta > Hemiptera > Lygaeidae > Oncopeltus > Oncopeltus fasciatus. The sequence continues at coordinate 856,849 of KZ807001.1, forward strand.
AGATAACGACATCTCACTCGAGAATGAAAAATGGTATTCCAACTACTATGTTCTATAATATTCTTACGAGTAACGCTAATTATAGAAGTTATTTATGAACATAATCAACAAGACCCCTAACTCATAATTTCCAGTCACTCTAGAGCTAGTCTTAGTGGTCTTTTATTTTGTACTCATTGTTCTCACTGGTTTGTAAGGTATTTCTTAATCCTCATTACGACCCCTGCGAAGCTGGCTTTCTTCTTTCTCAACTGGAAATTGCTGTCTAAAAAGAATGATCGGAAGGTCCAGACACTTAATCCGTCCGGCCATTTCTTTCTCGACAGTAAATTTGGTATTTGCTGGACACGAGTTCAGATAATTCAATAATCGATCATATCTTCACCACACCTTGGGAAAAAAATAAATATATCGCCAATATATCCCTTCCAGTAAGCAATACATTTCAGGTAGCGGTTTACCTCCTACTCAATCACAGGTCAATTTTCTGGACAAAATGTAACATAACTTTAAAACAATACCGAATAAAGAATAATTACAGTTTTTTTTTTTAGATTACATCTAAAATTTAAATATACTTAATTTTTTAGAGTAGTTAATAACACTAAATTAAGATATAAATTACTATTACTAGTAAACTATAAAAAGTTAGACATTCGAGGTTTTCTAGACATCTATAAATCTCATTAAAAGGCCTTCATTCTCTAAATATCCATGAAAATATCGATGCTGGGTAGAGAAAAAGTGAAACAAAAAAGGCTTACATAAAAATAAACAATTTAATATGTCGAAATAATTTAACACCAGCACTGAAATTGCGGGCTTAATTTATCAAGGACACAATGTCAGCATAATTTGTACAATTTTCAGCCCTTCGTAATTGCTTGAAATTTAAGATCTTAACTCCTGAAGGAGAAAGTCAAGAGCTAAATAATGACTTCTGGAACAGAGTTTCGCTCCGCTGCTAATAACTGCAACTAAAACAATGATTCGCAGCTGATTTCCCTGTAATTATGGTGAACTTTCCCCCCGAATTCAGCACAAACTTGACCATCTTTTTAATCTTTCTTTCATAACTTCACAATTTCTGTGTTCCCAAGTCAAAAACGGACTGAAAAGTTTGACATGCAAGAACTCCTCAAAGGATACTTGAAAGCACCCTAATCATTCAATATTTAATCTTAAATTTAAAAATTTAGGTTAAGCCTATACAACAAATTCTTTTATTATTTCCCAGAATAATTAACCGAGTTTCTTAATCATTTAAATTTTTTTTTGTTTCTCCGCAATCAACTAATACTAATTAATTTATAAATATTGTATTTGTTGTGGTATTTAATCCCACATTATTTATACAACAAATGCAAGGGAATATAGTAAAAAAATCTTACCGTCTCAGCCGGGACACGAACCCGGATTTCCTGCTTACCGGGCAAGCATGCTAGCCCGGCAAGCAGGAGATCCGGGTTCGAGTCCCGGCCGAGACAGTAAGATAGGTTTATTCTATTCCCTTGCATTTATTGTATAAAATTACCAAATAATTTATTGTCCTTATTAAGTAAAACAAGAAAGTGTGTAAAACTTGTGTTATGAGGAAAGAAGAGTTTAGAAACTAAGAGTAAAAGAGAGAATGTTTAGCAAATCTTCTATGCAGGAGCTGCGAAAACTAAGCGGTATCCTGAGCAGAGTAGTTAGTGAATATTTGTATTTAAAATTATCATGCCAAAATATAAAATACATTTTTTATCAAAAAAACAAATATTTTTCCGTTTTAATGTCCTTATCTAAATACTACATCTACTGCATAAAAAAAAAACTTTACTCACACATTTTCGATTTGGTTTCGCTTAATAACGAACTTCCATTTTTCCATTTTTTATATTCTAGCGACATATCAGGTTTCATTAGGAAAAACAACAAATTTAGGCTCAGAAACTGTATAATTAATATTTTAAATTCAAGTAAAATTGGCCAGATGTATATATATATATNATATATATATATATATATATATATATATATATATATATATATATATATATAACTTTTAACGGGTCATAAATTTAGCCTTTCCAATCTCCAAGGATCGGTGATGACCATTGAAATTCAAAATTCAACTTACTTTAACAGATTGATTTCCCTACTCTTCAATAAATTCGCTATAAAAGAAAATTTTTCATTAACGTTTGCTTCTCATTGCAAAGATATGGGAAAGTTATATAGAAAGAGATGTTATATGAAAAATTTTGGTGGAATAATAAAAGTGTGATTCCGCTCATAAAACCTCGTATTAAGGCAGTTAGCCCGATTGAATATAGCTAAGGATCTCTTTTTGGCAGGAGCAAACGAGTCCGTTTCTATCGAAAGCAACAGGAAGAATAAATTGCCGGGGGGTTGGGACAGCCTACAACTAGCCCAATGCAAGCGGGACACCAAGCGCAGTTTTTAAATTGGGAAAGTTACTGTGAGATTTGAATTTTCCCCCTTAGTCGGATATTCGCTGGTCACGAATAAAATTCAAATTCAAACATGCAGGAATATTCAACAAATAACGTAGTAAACTTAAAAAACCAAACTAGAAATTCGAGTACCAGAGAATTTTAGCTGAGAAATTGAACTTAAAATGTCCTATGTCGAATATTCAGAAACCCTTTTTCGATTGGAAGATTTTCGTAAAAAAGGCTGTTTTGTTTTTAATTAATAAGTTTTGCTTTATATTTTACAATTTTATAGACTTTTTTTTACATCTCAATGAATCATCTTATGAAAAGAGTGGATAACCTACCTTTTTATTTTTATTTTTATATGCGTGTTAGCCTTCCATTCAACCACTTAGGATCATGGATGAAGGGGCTATCTACAGGTTGCCACCCCATTTTAAACACCCATGGCTCAGGACAAGCTTCTTTGTTGTAAATAAAAGATTGACCTGGGCGGGATTTGAACCCGCGGCGTCAGGATTGCGAAACTCGTACGGATCCCCTGAGCTAGCCTGGCGCCCCTAACCGACCTTAATATAAACATTCATGACACTGAGCAGGTTTATATTGCAGAAAATGTTTGCCCAGGACGATACACTAACCCGAAACGACAGGCTTAGGAGACGCAAAAAAATTTCCCCATCAGTCAAGCCTGAACTAAATGAACACTTCAAGTATTTAGGGGAAATTAAACCAATGGACTAATATCTATATTTGAAATTCGATAAATAATATAGACAGGTGGAAAACTATAGTTCGGACCACAATAAATATCGAAAAAATATTTTTTTGTGCAATATGGTAAAGGAAAAGCAATACTTTAAGAAAAGGTGTGTATAGTGAGTTATTTTTTCAAATTAGTATCTCTTTTAGATTACCAAAGAATGTATCTCTTAATGTTGTCCTCAAGAGAGAATTTTTTATGTCAAGTCGAAGATATTTTCGATCTCACCTACTAGGGAAATATATTCTATTTACTGTATGTTAAGTATGTGTTGTTTTCTAAATGCAATTTTTTCTTTATTTGCTGCTGTTCTTGTCGTATAACTCATACTTTACTACTAAAATATAAAAATAATATAACAATAAAGAATAAACTATGCAATTCGGCAGGTCTCACAGTTCATTATGGGTCCATATTGGATCAATAGGAGTAAGAGTTCTCCTAAAATACAATCCCCTTACACAATAAAGAATTCTCTGAAGCCCCAATTTGAAAGGCAATAAAGGCATGGAGGCGTAACAAAACAAGAAATAGCTCTCTGGAAATGACTTATAATTCCAACATCCCTTCGCTAATGCAGTGTTCGTGTTCGCAAAGATGGAGCCGGATCGCCCGCGGGGGCACTTTCAGTCATGTCACACTGACCTGGAGCATGTCACCTCTGAGAAAACATGTTCTCGGAGTGGCAGTAACAGTCGGGATTGGCCTCACACTGAGGCTCACATACTCTCAGCGTACATACATCGAGGAGCTTAATTCTCCTCGAATTGAAGCGATCTTTCACTACTACAAGTAGAATATTATCAGACATACGACATTTAGACTACTAATGTAAGTCTCTACAACTAAATAATCGAAATAACGCCTATTTTTAATTTTTTTTTTTCATTTATTACATTCTGTATAATAAACTACATTTTTATGTGGTTACAATAGCAGTCTATTGGTTGTAAATTACAATAAAATGTGGAAGAGAACGGCCAGTGCCGTAACTCCAAGACAAAATTAATAATTGATGATAATAAAAAGTGTATGGGAATCAGGACATTTCCAAAGAAGTGGAAAATGGGTGATTCGAAGGACTCAATTGTAGAGTTAAGTCTGGAAAACAATTGCTTTTTGGGGTATATTTCAAAGTATTAGCCTAGTGACAATGTCATAGCTGGGTGCTTTGCGCTTAGGCAGATGGCTAATAATGTACTTGACCTCAGAAGGTGTCACTGCCGTAATCGGTAAGGACATTGGTAATGGTAGATCCAGTGACTCCTCAACCTTTGTATATTGGAAAACTCTCGGGATCTGGATGAGGAGTAAATGTTTGCTTTAGATGCCTTGTAGCAAACATTTGGGCATTTTCTTTGTCGGAAGAGGCCCAGCAACCATCTTCTCGACGCAAGGGGTCGGAAGAAGCAAGTTAAGTTCACGCGAATCAGTGGAAATGATACCCGGTATTAGCCAGTGAGATGGTGTAAACAGACCTCTCTCACCATCAGCTTCTTAGCGAAAAGGATCCTTTGCTTAATGCACTGTTCGTGTAGGAACAGAAGAGGCTCCAATCGGGACCTTGTCTGACGCCGTATGTTTGTGTGCCACTCACTGAATACTCCGATCAACCTCCAGAGTAAGCACTTTCTCTATCTCTCCCAATTCACGAGACCGTATTACAACCAAATGTAACACATGAGAATTCCTTCAATCTTTTATAATATATTTTTCAGTATTTCAAAATTTCATTTATACTATTGTTGACCTTTGATATATAAATTGTCATATATATTAATTATTTCATGTATTTTTTAAAATCTTATTTTTATATAAAAAGTACTGCGTTAGAAAAAAATTGCATATTAATAAAAATATCAATGAACTGTGTCTCGTTCTTCGAGTGAAAGAAGACCGTTTGAAATTTATGATCAAATGAAAGAATGTCAACAATATGAGTAAACAGTTCCAATTTAAAAATGCAACTGTTATTTTAAATATGCAGGAAACCAGTTTTAAAAAAATTACTTTTAAATACTAAACACCAGATAATTTATCGATAAATATTATATTATTATAAATGATTTACCATGAGAAAATCAAACTTCTCAAATAAGTACAGTTACGCGGCTTTTTTAAATTTCCAACAGATAAACATTGATCCCATATTGGAAAAGCTAAAAATATATTAAGAATGTGTGTGTGTACGCGCGCGCACGCTTCCAATTAAATAATGAACCCAAATTCAATAATTTAGTTTATTTTATTTTTTTTTTTGAAGAAGAAGAATTTTTTAATCTCTATAATCCCTCGAGGTGGGTGATGAAAGGGAGGGAGTAAGAAAACTAAAATATCAAATAATAATAAATTTGTTAATATTAGAATTACAAAAAATAATGTATGGAACAAATCAGACGTAAAATATAACGTTTATATTTTATAACATTTAAAAAAAAAATATATTTAGAAATATTTTTATGAAGNAATAATATAGATTCCTTCATATTATTCATCTTATTGGTTGCCCTTGCGAATGGATTTCCAAAACATTAACAGATACTTGATGGCATCAAAGGAAGTACAATGGCTAAAGCCTTCAGATGTAACGTTATGTGCTTCTCAAACGCAAAGAGAATTTTCATCAACTGTTTTGCTATAATATAAGCAAGGATTTTTAAAATCAGAAGATCTGAAAAATAATAACTGAGCAAAAAATTGAAAATGCCTGTTAAAGTCCTTTGTTTTATCCCTCTAATTTCCACCTCTTCTCATAAAACAAATATAATAAAAGTAATATTGATTCCTTGAAAGCCCTTCAGCTATAACGTTATGTACTTCTCAAACGCCAAGAGAATTTTCATCAGCTGTTTTGCTACAATATAAGCATTCAGAGTAGCTTTGTAGGAAAGATCTACGTATTTGTAAGTAGTTTCTGCCATTTTCATGAAAAAAATTATCTTTGGTCCATTTTGTGTAACCGAGTTCAAAATTCAGTTAATTAATGACTGATCTACATCGGTCAATGTATTCAAATCAAAGACATAAATATTGTAATTAATGAATTTAAGTCCATCCTGTGAAAGGATATAACGTTGAAGATGTTAAAACACTATCGAAAATCCTCACTGGCATCATTCAAAATTTAAAAAAAACTACCTTGACCGAACCCCAACAAAAAACATAAAAATAATGCCTACGGTCAAAAAACTCTCAATTTGTAAACATTTCCTATTATTGTAGTGATTTCTCCATTGTAAACCGTAAACGTTAGATATAATTAAAAAAATACAGATTTTAAAAGAAAATTGTTGATTCAGCAAGCAAACACTAATTACCTCTTAAATTGTATTTTTCCAAAAAAAAAAAACAAAAAAAACTCATTAATGAAGAAATTAACGATTAAAACAATGATGGGTGAGCGCTTCCTGTACAGTTTTATGGTCATTGTTCTCTGCGGCATGTAAATTAATTAACTAATCTTAGTTCCTGCTAGACGAAATTTTTCCGTATGCTGTGAATCCCTACAAATATAATTATAAGTGTTTTCGCCACCAGGTTCCATATTGTCTCGTTCTCAGGGCACAATTGAATGGGGAGGAAGAGGTGTGTCTGGCGCTGAGGGGAGCAGGTTTCGGAGGGATTGTTGGGGGTGGGGGGGGCGTTTAGTCCGTTTCTCAATTATGTATAATTTAATTAAGCCAACAAATGAAGATGCTTTAAACCCCACAAATGGAGTCCACCCCCAACCCCCACCGACTACAGGGTAGGCCTTCAGTTGCGGCAGGTTTCATTAGCGAGGCCCTGTCACTGAGTGAATGCACGGATCATCTGGCTCTAATTGACAACATGGAACTTAGCTTAAGTATTACGTTTCCCATGGGAAAATCAAGCTATTCATACAGATTTCATGGATAGACCAAAAATTATAATTTATGATAAATACAAAAAAATAAATTTGAATAAATGAGAAGCTACTGTCGTCATGCTATATATTCCTTTACTGAGCTACCGGTTTCGATGCATAAGCATCATCTTCAGGCTAGGAGTAGCCCTACCTCTCACACTCAAGAGTGCTCTTGAGACAGTTCCCTCTCCTAGACTAGATGCTTAAGCATCGAAACCGGTAGCTCAGTAAAGGAATATGAAGCAGGACGACAGTATCATTCCTTCCACAATAGAAATAATCCTGTAACCCTCCTCATCCATTGAAAGAAATTATTTGTTCTTGTTTTATGTAAAATTTAATTTTGAAACATTTACTTACATTGTTACAAAAATGTCTTATTAAGATAGATACATAAGAATGTAACAAGGAATGTTGAACCACCCATCATTCCCTCCCGATCATACAAGAGCCTGCATTACTAATCTCACCTCTCACACTTATCGGTCACTCCGACTTGTAGGACGAAATAAGTAACGTTCATTTTTATTTAGCTTCTAATTGACGTTTTCTTTTTGTTTTAAACTGTTGCTTCCTTTTTACCACTTAAAATAATGAGAAAACATTTGTCAATGGTAATGACTATATTTTAAACACTAAAGGCACTGAGGGAGCTTTTTTCATACTGGTTAGTATTTTCATTCTCAATAATAACCTACAACGACAGCAATAGAGTATATATATATATATAAATGTTTTAGCTTCCCTTTCAACCATTTAGAGAGTAATAGAGTTTGGGTATGTTCATTTAGGCAGCCCTATTCTAAATATCCACGCCTAAGGATATAAAACCTATATAAAGCCCAGGAGCTACTAAGGCACCCCCCCCCCCTTTGATTTTAAAAAGTTTAAATATAGCAGTATTAATGTAAAACTACAATTTCAATTGGAAATTAACCCAGTACAACAGAGCGAGTAAAGCCAAAAATGTTTGCGAAGATNCCCCCCCCCCTGTGATTTTAAAAAGTTCAAATATAGCAGTATTAATGTAAAACTACAATTTCAATTGGAAATTAACCCAGTACAACAGAGCGAGTAAAGCCAAAAATGTTTGCGAAGATCCAAGTGGTTGGCCAAAAACCGATAAACCGAATAAAGAAAATAAGTCGTTTTTGCTTGGGAAACACTCGACTTGGACAGTACATTCCCTTAGCTAACAGTGGCATGGAAAATACCAGTTTTCATCACGCCTATACCTCTCCCGAACCAGCTTACCAGCCACCAGCCATGTGGAAACACTACTTGAAAGGTAACAATGGAATTCAGCATTAGCAATATCAGCAATGGAATTTAGCAAATTTATGAATATCAGGAAATGCGAGTGCTACTAATTTTCTCGTAGCTACTTATCTGTCCGAGATCGTATTCCATGTCGAGGACTAAACTAAGAAAGAATAGGAAGTAAACAAAAGGAGAGTTTGTTGACCGTAGATATTATTCTAAGATGATTTAAGTTGGGGTTCCTTGACCGAACCCCAACTTAAATCATCTTAGAATAGGAAGTAATAATTGTAAAAAGTCGATAAGGCAAAAGCTGTGTAATCTAATCAATTTTCCTGTGTTTCAATAATGACGTATATATATATATAGCCTGAGTAATTTCATAAGTGAATTTTTTAACCCAAGTGGAAATAATTTTTGTTTAGTCAAGTTTTAAAGTTATTTTACATAACTAAGTAAATAATGAAGCAAAATGACACACAATATATATTTGTAATACAGACATATAGTTTCAGGATGAGTTGTTTGAATTGCAATACATCTCAGTGTGCAACTTACGCCAAATAGATAACGCCTAATTAATTAAATGACTCGCGGAGCTTTAGAAAGCCTGAATTCAGAGATAATTTTGGTTAAAGTTCATCAGTTTTAACAAGTGTTCTGCTTTATACGTATTCTCTCAAAAACGATTTTTCAACTCGCACAGGATACAACAATTTATATATTTTTTTAGTAATTTCAATAACTTAAAATCTTTTTTTCTGTCGAATTGAACAAAAAGAGTTCCGTAAAAGGATATCCTAAAAAAAAAAAAAAAATTTTAAAATATAGCTGTTTGTTAACTTCGAATGAAGGTTGGTTATTAATGATAAACGGAGATTTTTCCACCCTAGCGTTTCTTACTCTCTTTCAGCTCCTCTCTCTCCCTAAGTCATCATTATTTTACCATTTTAGAGTTATTATTTTTATATAATACCCCGCTCCGGGAATCCCTTTTTTAATAATAAATCTCAGGATAATGTCTTCGGCCCTCGCTTTTCTTCATTTATTTTTCTTAATTTTCTTCCAAAAGCTGGAGAGCCCCCAAAAAATATAAATAAACACTCTGAATAAACGGGGTACTTCGAGAAGAGCCAAGCGGCTATAATATAGACTTTTCACCCTTGAAACTGTCTTTTTTTTTTTTTTTTTTGTATTGTTTATTGTTTTATTTATACCTTTCTGCTAGTTTTAATATAAAGCATCACTCCAATAGCAAGAGAGAACTCAATAAAAAAAATAACGGAGGCCTTGAGAGACATTTTAAACTGGAAACAAAAATTCTTAAAACAGAGAACATTTAAAACCGTTTTTCTAGAACTTCTCTAGAAGTGGATATAAACGATATCGACAATCCTTAGGAGTCCTGTAATTATTTATGGGATTCTGATAATTTCAAAAATTATAAAATTTCTTGATCAATCTTTGATAGATACTTTTAATAAAATCAGAGAAGTAATTTAAATGCCGGTTCACAATTCTTAGGTCATTTTAAATAAAAAAATAAAAAGACCTAGGCATTAAGACCTTTAAAAGGCTTTTCAATATTTACTGTATAAAAGGAATATTTGTATTTAACACAAAATAATGCATAATATAATATAATGTTAAACGGTATTATATTAATGTTATATGTGTCGGTATTAACGTGGAGTATTACATGTATGTGGGTTTCACACATTTGATGAAAGAAAATATATTATTGATAAAGTTGGGTGGTATATAAATTGCATGAGTAACAAGAAGTATTTGGTTGTATTACAAGACTATATATGGATTTTGGAAATAAATATTCTATTCTATTCTACTACCATATATCTATGTATCTACAAACAATACCTAAACTGTATTCTGCATGGAAAGGAAAATAAAGAATTGGAATTAATCTTTATAAAAAAAATATATACTGAATAAATAATCATAATGAAACAGATACCTTATACAGTAATATTTTTTTTACCAATACAAACAGTAAACTAATATAAAATTAAAATCTTGATGATAACTGTGGTAATGTAATCCAACATTTCATTATTTATTTGAATCGCACAGAGAGCCAGAAAAAAAACTCACTACCTCAACCGGGGAGGTAAAGAATTTTTTTCTAGCTCCCTGTACGATTGAAATTAATATATAATTAATCTGAAAAATATTGCACAAAGAGGGGCCTATTATATGAAGTACTATAGTATGCACAGTGCGTTCATGGATGATTAAATTACATAAGCTAGTAATTTAGAAACTTATTTTTTTAAAGTCAAATGAGAAAATATATAGTCTTCCACTGATGGAATTTAGGATTTCCGAGGAAGTCTCCATCAATTTTCTGTCTACTTCGAGGCTTCTATCTCCTTGGCAAGGATGCAATGAAAGATTTCAGTGAGAGTAAAGCAGACGAAGGGGATTTGGAGAGAGTACTCAGACAGGCGGCTGATGCAAAATAGCTGATAGAGCCTTACGCTGCTTCAGAATGAGGTGTAGCATTCCTTTTGTGCCATAAATCTTCGTGGTAGTACTTCTACTAGTTCTATACTAAGCGATGGAGCAGACAGTGAAAGAGTGATGCAAGATCTCCTTGTGGATGGAGCAAATGGACATATATAATCCTCCCCTGCATTAGACTGGAGCCAGACCTTCACGAAGGTCCTGACTTACAACTGATGTATCGTGCGTGTCAAACCTAAACTCAGGGACTCGACTTAAGCCAGCGATTTAATAGAGGAGGAATTCTCAGGCAGTTGGGTGTTGCAAAGGAATGATACTCGTATGTAGTCCAGTAATCATCGGACATGTTGGAGTAATCAAAATGAGGCGGTCACTTCCAAAGCCCTCTGAAAGGCACTAAAAGTCAAGGTTGTCGACCTGTTTTTCTACCTATCTGGCAATATGAATCTCCACCTACCACCTACCACGCCTTGGACAGAAGGGAAGAGATGGCAAAAGTGTTAAGGCTTTTTTCGTCGTGCTATCTTTCTTATTCAGAATATGATTAGAAGCCTGCAGTGCAGTTGCATAATTATCTTATCCAGAAATAAAAAATATTTTCTAAAGATGCTAAAATTACATTATAATTTACATCATGAATCTAGAATATTCGATTGAAATATCCATTATATCTACATGAAATACTTACCGGATGAAACATTGCTTCTAATTATATAGTGCATTTTCATAAATAATAACCTCTAATATCTAATATTTAATGATAACCTATTCAGTAAAGGTTCTGCATAAAAGGTTTTAATTTTTTTATTCGTTTTTTTTTTCTTTATATAGTCTGTCTTAGGTGGAAGATTTTCATGAAAGTTGCTTCAGTCACCAAGCGGAAATCATAACGACCATTAATAGAGTTATAATAGGAAATAACTGATATCTTCCCCAATAAAGTTATTATTTTTAAAAAACAGCTAATAAATGAAAGATAAAATATATTAGTGGAAAAATTCTACACAAGAATATATTCGTTCAATATCGCGAGGGGAGGTTAGTCAGGGATTAGGTCTCGGGGCAGAAGAAATAAAACAGATTTGTAGGTATACAAATTGTTTTAATTTCGCCAACGTTTCGTCCTAAATTTTAGGCCTTCATCAAGACAAATGGGGTGATGAAAAGAGAGACTCCTACTCTACGGAAACTAAACTATGACTAATGGCAAAATAACATATTAATATAGGAACTACTCTAATGCGTAAATAAGCAGTTAGATATGGTATTTCTTGTTATCTATATTCCGAATATAAAATATAAAACTCAATATAAACACAATAAGGAGTATTCGAAACAAATAAGAAAAACAGCATACAAAAAAAAAAAAAAAAAGATTTTACATAACAGCATAACAGACATGACATTTTTAACGCAAAGTTCATTTTAAAATATAAGAAAAGTTTGAAGGGGAGATTAAAGTGAGTCAGAGTACTCGGTCGTGCAGCAGTTAAGGGTGTTACCCCCCTCCCACCACACCACCCTAAATAAGAAGTCACTTTCCAGGTTATTACTGTTCGGAACTATCTGTGACTTGGAGGACGGTTGGCTCGCAACTTGGCGCAATATATTTGACAAATAATCTCATTACTTCTTCCAGCAATCATAAGAAGGTAATTGGCTCTTCCTTAAACGGCTTCACAAACACGCCCGCGAAAACTTTTCAGTATACGGCCAGTTCAGAAATAGCACCGCTCACAAGTGATCACCTCTACTTCAAATACTACGTCCAACACTAAATCTATCGCAAACACACAGTATTGAGGTTTTTATAAAGTATATATTCTTTTACTAAGAAAATAAATTATAATTTTAGACCTAAATAGTCGACGATAACACCTAGAAAAAATGACTATTCAGTATACTCTGAGCACCTCATTATTTCATTAGCTGAGATGGTTTATCTGTTGTTGCACTGTCGCTGAGATGGATCTGTAGGGTGTGGTAAGGGTCGAAGTGGCTATGCAAGTAGCCCTGTCCTATTGAAATGCAGAAATATGCTATTCAAATTCTCCGAGGCAGTCCCCCCCTCCCCCTCCAAGCCGCCGGTGCAAATTACACTGAGATCACTCGAATTCACCCCCCAGTTCTGGAAACTACTCACCCCTATTAGTTCCAGGGTGTCGCTTGTCTGACGGCTACTTCCCACTTATCTCACGAAGTATTTAACTCTACAGTTTAACAGCCACTCCCACACTTCATACATCCGAACTTTCTCATTCCTCTTATCATATATAATTTACAGTGTAAATATACATGATAAGAGAAATATATATTTCAAGCCAGTTGAGTAATTATGTTAATAAAGGTTAGTTTAATAACTAGTTCACTCTAATAAAACTAGTTCCATCTTGATATTGAGATCATTATTTTCATCAAAATATCATAAATTATAATTAAAGAAAATATTTTTTTAAATTATTAGAATGTTTTTCTATTAAAACAGTATATAATTACTTATTATGAAAACAAATTACTCATTTATTAGAATTTTTCAAGGAAAAGGTTTTTTTTTTATCACCGAAAATCAGCTATCATCTCCAGCCCAAAATTTTACATTTAAAAAAGACCTAAAGACAGGAAGAGAATGGCTTAGCCAAAATTAAGGTCTTACTTTGAGTAACCTGTCAAAAAAATTAAGCTTGCTTTTGAAGAGAGCAAACAATATACTTATTAGATGTTTTTTGTTGGGCCTCGGTCAACTACATTCATACTTTTGATATCACATTACATTTAGTTATGACAATTCTATATTATAATATTTGAAATCATTTAATTTTTTTTAATTGTAATTTTTATTCTTATGACATTGTATTTCAACAGCCCTGAGGATGGCTAAAAATATAAGCTGAAACGTTGGCAGATAATTTAAAAAATACACATTTTTTAAAATTTGTATTTTTTTGGATCTGTCTTAAAAAACATCTAATAATAATATCTACGGTCACAAAAACTCTCCATTTAAACAATATACTCTTTATTGATTATGTGATAAAGCAATAGATAGCATAATATACTTCAGGAATTATCAACTATATGAATAAAATAAACTTACAATTATATTCATGCAAATTACAGAAACAATAACTAATTAGGATGTAAACTGTTAAAAATTCTCTTAATGTTAATATTTCTTTTAAAAATATTATCACTAAAAACTTCACAGAAGAAAAACAAACAAAAGTATGCAATAAACAATGAGAAGAGAACTCATTTCCTAAGTAGTAAAATCAGTCAATAGATTGTATACATTACTAGGTCAAGCTCAATGGAATCAGTCTGTATGAGTTAGATAAGATACTACCACACACTCATCAGAAACCAGAAGCTGTAAATAGTTAGAGATTTGACTAAGGGAAAAGTACAGGGGCTCATTGAAATATTAACGAAAGATAGGGTAGTTTGGGTAGGATCATCCTACTTAAGGGCTAAGCCGATTAGGGGATTCCAAGGGCTCTGCTGAAACCATATTCGAATATGACTAAGGTCACCTATATTTGGCCCCTAAAGGAAAAGTACTTAAGCATAGCAGAGGAAATTAAATAATATTTCAACTTCATAAAATTTTACATTTAACAAAAAGTATTTTTTAAATTCAGCCATATTTATTTTCGAATTATAAATGAAGCAAGTTATGAAAAATTTCATCTAATCAAAAACCAAAGTTCATCTAACTTTGGTAATCTAGTTACACCTAAGCCAAAGTTCATCAACACCTCCTATTAAATAAAATTATTTCTGATGATAAGTAAGCATTTAGTATGGTGAGGTTAAGCTAGAGAGTTTAATTTAAGGAATTAATTTTTCTATTAGTTTTTTGACATCCGAAATTTAAACTCCAAAATCGTTACCCGCTCTGCTTATAAAGAAGAAACACCGAAACATATCAGAAAACGCTTCAGCCTTTCGAAACTAGTGTTTAAGATAGAATGGTTTTAAAGACTTCCAATTTAGCAATTTTGATGCAACTGTATAAACAATTTGTTGTGACATTTTCCTAGTTCTTAATTACTCTTTCTGTTAATACGGACATATGTTTCATTTAGTTTTACATGTGGGTTAACCTCTTCTGGCGAAAGTGCTAACTGCTGTTCAGAAATACACATCTCTCAAGTATTCGTATAAATTATTTTAGTATAATTTCACACTACAGTGAACACACGCACATACAGATAGAGAGAGAGATGAATAGTACAACACAATTCATAGAAAATGAAGTATGCATATTTTAAATTGTGTAAAAAATGTAAGGTTTTAGTACGAAAAAAATCATTCAAGAGTAATTTGATAGCATTCATTTTCTTAGTTGGCAGAAGATAATATTTTCCATAAGAGTTGATTCATTTAGAAATTCATCGAAATCTACAGTAACAATATATATTTTAATTTCATATAATCATATTATTCGTCTACTAATATCACTTTTAGTATGTAAGAGTTAGTATGAACAGTTAGCAGAATACTCGTATGTTAGCGTGTGTGTGCGTCATGGTTATTGAAATTTTTTAATTTTTCAAAAGGAGTGTTTGTTTTTAATTTTTGTTTTACATGAACAGAACTAAAAATTAGTGGCTAACTTTATTCAACATTATTCATCAAAATCCTCAAAAAGTAGGTAGCAGAAATTCTTCAAGAGCATAGTGTAGCGTCATGTACAGAGGCGTAAAAATATTTAAATTTTTAGTGGCAATCCAAACCAAATGCATTTTACACAGATTCAGCAAGAAGAGCAATTTATAGAAATTATTTCTTCGTCAGTCTAGGAAATACTGATCTCCTACTCTCCATAATGAATATTAAATCTGAAAGCGTCCAACTCATAAAATAAATTATTGATTCCTTGGCCCATTAGTACTCAATGACTGAGAAAATTTCAGGAATAATAAATAAAACTACTTAAATTGATTTAGCTTTTCAAAGATCATTTTGAAATATGTTTTCCTGAAAGTGCACTCACTTCGTTGGGTATCATAATTCAAATGGCAGAAAAATATATTCAAATAGCAGAACGCTTCATGCAAACTCTTAAAACGTAGAAGCTCTTATGAAAGAAATAGCAAAAGCTAATAAAAAGGAAAAAGCTATTGCTTTTGAAATTTCAAAACTTCAGGTGAAATAAGATTCATGATTACATAATTGGGACTGCTCTTAAAATAAATAAATAACTCCTAAATTGGAAATCAGTTACTTCTACAGTAGTTTTAGCCAGTAAATTACGGTATCGGAGACATAAATTTATTTTTGAAATAAATATATATCGTTTCTGATTTTGTATCCTTAAAATTTTTAATTTAGTTAAACACAAAACTTTTATTATAATGTATAAATTTTACTGTATTATTTTGAAAATATTTCGTTGAATTTAATAAGTAATTTTGACTTAGTAAATCTCTGATTTTTCTTATTTCATTTGTTCATTTGCAGCTAACTATTTTTCGTTGTGTGAGGGCTTCAGGTCATGTTTTATTCAGAGAAAAAAAAATAATTCGGGGAAAAATAGTTCTTACAAAAACAAACGCAAGTACAGGTTCACAAGTACACATGTGTATTTTAGTTACTCATTTTCTCTGATTTCTCATTAAGAAACCAAACTTATCACAGTAATACTATGAAGATATTTTTCAAATACTTGATATCTTCAGGGACCCCATAGGGGGTAGATCGCTCGTATGACGTCACAAGTGATGATGAAGGAAATTCGCTAAAATATATGAAGACCCTTGGGGTGTAGATCGCTTTAATGACGTCAGACGCCATGAGGTAGGAAATTCGCTCAAATCTTTGGAGACTCCATAGGTAGGTCGCTCCTATGACGTAACATGCGATGATTTATAAAATTCACTCCTATGATATCATATGCTATGAGGTAGACATGGAAACCTTGAGCGCTGTCAAGATAGATCCAAAGAGGTAGGCTTAGAGGTAAGAATTTTAAGCGGGAAACCATGGTATCCGTTAAATATCCTTTTAATCATTTGCGTGGGCCAGAACCGGCTTTATACCCTACTACCGGTTTTTTTTTTTTTTTTTTTTGCATTTGATTGCATTTAATGACATTCCCAGGATTAGAGGTATATACGCATGCCTAAATTTCCCGGAAATAAAATAAACCAAAGAGCTGTGGATTAAATAAACAACTGGTAGTTTAGGAGGAAGCAAAGAGAGGAACATGCCTCAAAAAACAGAACTAATAAGCTTGAAAGGAACCAGGAAAAACATTTGTTTCAGGCCGTATAAGCCTAAACAATCAATATGGGAGGAGAAGCGTTGGGCAACCCTGGTAATTGCCAAGTCTACAAGTATTGATGGGGTTCTCAGCCTCCTCAATCCCGCCACCACCGATCGCCATCAGGCCTGAGCTTATTGGCCACAGACAGCTGTGCGGCACCAAACAGGCCATCAGGCACACTGTACAAGAGTAGGAAATGAAGGCTCTCTCACTACAATCCTTTACGAGAAGCTCAGCAAGTATATCACACAAGAAGCGGTACAGGAAACCTCCCTGAGATTTTAGGGAGTTATACGATTGTGCTTGAAGCATGAAAATGAAATAAAAGTATACATTTTTTTTTAAATCTTTACTCACATACTACATTTTTTTTTAAATAAAAAAGCATTTTGTAATTTGATGACAATGAATAGTAAAAAAAAAATATTAATGTCAATCACATGAGAAGAGAAGGTGACCATTGACACCACTCTAAATTAGTATGCATTATGGAAATAAGAGTATGCTGCGGTTATGACAAAAAAAAAAAAAGAGGAATATTATTGACTAAAAATTAGATTCTTCATAAATTTCAACACTTACAACCTCACTTGCTGAAAATGAGAATATAGAGATGGTCTCCATAGAGAGTTATTTAAGATTCATATCCTAACATTGTTAAAGAATACGTTCAGCTTATCAAAATGATATTGAAAGAAAAATATGAATACATGATAATTAGAACTATCGATTGATTCGTTTAATTCTGAAAAAAAAAATATAATTATCTAATACATAAAAACTAATTGAAGTCGGAATCAATGTGGTTTGCCAAATGCAAGGCCACTGTTGACCAACAAAAGACAATTGATTATGTGGAAGTAACTTATTTCTTATTAAATCAGTTAATAGATAAGTGCTATATAACACTGAAGGAATTGGAGATACCCAATAAATAAATTTAAATGATAGAAATAGTAAAGTCCTAATCAAAAAATGAATTCAGACCACTTTATCTAAATTTATGCAAACAAAAAGCAATTAAAAGCGCTAAAAAAAAAAGCGAAGTAACTCTCCGGATTGGAGAGTAGAGGACACATCTTTAATATGGAAATATCATCTCTTGGTCTTAAACGATGATATTGGTATCGCACGTAAATCTGAGACCGGTTTACAGGGGCTTTGCAGCAATGTAGTTGTTCGCTGGTACGATGAAAGTTTGACCAAGAACGTGGTTGTGGGTGTTGATAACCTAGTTTCGTTCCCCCAGGTACAGAACTAAAGTCCCAAAAGTGAGAAAGTTTGTTGGAATCTTGGAAACTCTGTTTACTCCGTCTATTACTTCACGAAATGAATTGAAAAGGAAAATATTAACTCCAAAAAGAAGTCAAAATGACTTTTTAACTTTAGGCCATATATGAAGATGTGAAGGAAACCCAATGTAAAAGCTTTATTAGACCGTTTTCCATGTATCGATCGGAATGTCGAGTTTTGAGAAAAGGGGACGAACAGAAACTATCCATAATCGAAAGAAGAATTTATGAGCCACAGAAAGAAAATATCTGGAGAAGATTTGTATTCAGGGGATATGTGAAAAATGCAACCCCCCGTATGATAATCGATACCTCGGTTAACACCATTATATCGATATGCATGATGCATAAAGACGTGGTTCCGCCGAAGAGGAATGCAAATTTCAAGCTAATGGAAACCAGGAAGAAGGAAAGATCGCAAAAATGATGTTTGGACCTGTTTGCTGAAGAGACTGTGAGGTTGGATGATATTGACTGAGGATAGATATTCATGGGGACAATTTTCTTTGGAAACCAGTCCCTAGACTAATTTCTAGCACTCCCCCAGTGCCTAAACCTAAACCACCTTTAGGTATGATCGGCGTTTTGAGAATTTATGTTTCTTGAAGTATATTGATTTAAACATGTGACATATTCCTATAAAAAGTACAGTATCTTTCTACGACTTATCTCCACAGCTAAATTATTCAAACCAATGCTGTGCTGGTCAAAGGCACCTTCACCTCAGATTGAATAATATCACGAGTTGCTTCAGCAGCTGTTAATTTTTTTTCAGTTTTTTTTACTTTCAGAACACTGTCATTTTTGTTCTTTAAAACAAGTGACTGAACTGGAAAAAGATTATCAAGTATTAGTGAATATTAAAAATGATTAAAACAGCATTGCCGTTCTTTATTATGTTGAATTAGAAAAAATCCTCATTTTTTTTACGCCTCATTAGAATAAATTATGAATGTTATAAAATTAAATATTACAACTATTTGGTGAAAAGGTTTTTTTTTATAATATTAAAAATAACGATCATTCAAAATTATAAATTTTTTTTTTCTTTTTGCGGGTTCTATACACTCTTNCCCTATTTATTTTAAGCCCTTCGCAACACACACACAAACATATACACACACACACATATATATATATATATGACCTGTGAGAACTAGAGTGAGACCTTATATGTACTTGTTTTTGAATTATTCATAAGCACTATATTTCGGTCGGACCTCCAACCTCTGATTCTTTAAAACTACTATTACTACTATCTACTCACTGTAAATCATTTAAATTAATAAGCCCATCAAATATTTTATATATTAGTCGCTATATGTTGCCTCCCTAAATTCTTTATTTTTTTTTTGTCTTCAGCTTCATGCAATGGGCAAGTTATCACTTCTTCAATAAAATTTGCTATGTTACTTGATTCTAACGGCCTAACGAAAGAGGGCTATATTTTTTTTATGAACTGATTCCTAATAAAATTCGTCCGGAATTCTGTACTTTTATGGTGCTAGATGTATTTTACCTCTGATAAAACTCTTTAAGGGCAAAAGGTCCCTTAATTCAGTAGTAAATATCAGAGGTACAGCACATACTTTGAAGGTACATCTTATATTTGACAGTTAAAATCCCAGAAATTTAGGAACCTGTTTTATGAAGATATTTAACCTATCAAGAAATCCCTTTCTCTAAACTCTTCATATTCTCTCTCTTATTGAATTATTTTGTGTCTTAAATACATGGGGCTCGGCACTATTTATAATTAACTTTTTTTCCTAACCTCATACCTCCTTGTAGTCGAAGTCAGTCCCCTCATGTACCCATTCTTCTGGACTTCCTCAGACAGGCACATGACCTTTTGCGGATTTTATGAAATCCTTCATAAATTTCAATTACGTTCATTACCCGCTGTTTTAGTTATCTCATAAAATCAACAAGACCAATTATCAGTTTGTACTAAAATCTGTTCCTCAACACAGTACAATTTATATTTAAGCTTTTTTGTATATTCTTGTCTATTCTGAGTCACTAAATATTGCATAAGACTTCAGAGAAGTCTTATGCAATATTTAGTTTCACAGACCTAAAGCATCATTTAAACTTATAATATTTCTAACCTAATCAATTTGAATTAATTTTTGTTAGATAAATGATCTGAAAAAAAAGAGTACGTATCGCTTGAAACGACACATTAATCAATAGCAACACTACTCCAAGGAAAAATACAATTTTATTCATTCTAAGCAAAGTAATAAACCTACAAATCTTTCATTCGTAGTAATTATATTTTGCAAATGAAAAATCTATTACCGTTATTCCTTTATAATCAATAATATAAACCGTACATTTTCTTTGAAATAATAATACATTCCGTGATAGTTTTCGCATATTGCATATTTATTTGGTTTAACTCTAAATTAAACCAAACTAACAAGTGAATTTTTATACCCTTTATATTAGGTAAATCTGATAATCTGAGATGAAAATTAAAAGCTTTAAAATTAACAAACTCTATGGACAGTCATGTGTAATAGCTATAAAGAACTAAGTAATGATCCGAAGATCAATGATAATGCGCAAAAGT
This sequence comes from Oncopeltus fasciatus, assembly GCA_000696205.2. Lineage (NCBI taxonomy): Eukaryota > Metazoa > Arthropoda > Insecta > Hemiptera > Lygaeidae > Oncopeltus > Oncopeltus fasciatus. Next base: position 877,821 of record KZ807001.1, read on the forward strand.
CATTTATTTGTGTAAGACAACATTGACCTATGCTCCAGGTATTACCTACTCCTGATTTTTAATAATATTTAACCAAATAGAGATCACCAAGGAAGCAGAGACCCTCAAGAAACACATCCTGACAAGAATTGCACAACATTCTAGGCTTGCATAGTGTACAGTTTTTTTTTTTTCTTTTCCACGTAAGTCGACAGAGCTTTAAGTTACAGCTTCTTGTTGTGAGATTCCACACACTTTCGAGCACAAGAGTTTTTTGAATTTCCAATATAATGGAATATCTATTCAACGAACAACTTAATCCGCATACATTATCTGAGAAAAGCAGACAGCTTGGTTTCATAAAAAAAAAGATGTCCTATTTAATAATATTTATATTCAAGTATAAGATAACTAATGAATAAAAGTGTGTTTTATAAAATAATTTTATTATTAATTATTATTACACTGCAAATATGAGTGAACCTACTACTTTTATTAATGTAATTTTAAAATGATCAGTAAGTTAAGTTATGAAATAATTGAAGAATCATATTAACAGAAACATACCCATCGATCTCCTACAATAACATATATTGTACAAAAACATTTACATTATTACATACACTGATGAAGGGGTAGAAATAGTGTTGATGGGATGTAGAAGTTGGAAAAAAAAACAATTGCAAAAGACAATCAGGATCACATTAATAAAAAAAAAGCGTAACCCGCGAGCTGTTCACTAATTAAATCTAGAATAAATTTCTCTAAAAATCTTCAAATTTATTTACTATAGGTAAATCCTTGAGTGCTCATTTACTTCTAAAATACAGTAGCAAATAAATTATGTAAGGAGTTTATCAGAGGCAAATCAGTTTATATGTTATATCAGAGGTAACTGTTGTGACGACAAAGCTAATCTATAACTGATATTTTAGACAAGTGGAGAATGCGTTTATAGACAACTACCTCCAGTTTATATCGTATTGCATCTCTGTTTATAAGGAAGGATATGTGTCACGTACCCTTGTCAACCATACATGACATGACAGAGTAATGCCTCGCTGTGGGAGCTTGTGTAGAGTTGTACAGAAGTAAATTTAATATTGACTTGGTTGTTAAACTAATTATTTATTCTATTCAGTTTTAGGATAAATATTTTGAAATAAATATGCATTAATATATTTTAAAAGTTGATAGAGTAATACATGGCGATAATAAAACCTAAGCCTACAAAACCTAAAATAATTAAAGAATAATTCACACAAGTCATTTTATGGGAGCTAAAAAAACAAAACTGATTTTTAAAAAAAATTTGTTTTAAAAAAAGAAGAACANCTGCTCTACGGTAACTAAATGATGACTGATTTTTTAAAATTTAATTTATACCCAAATTCTATAAATCTTTAATATTACAGTAAAATAAAGTTATAAATAGTGTATATTAGAAATATCCTATCTTAGAAAAAGCTGAAGACTGACGAGCAGTTTCAGTAGAAGCACCTGTAGGCCAGCCAGGCCTTGATGTAAGAGACAGGGACATTTGTTCCAGTCCTTTAAGCCCTAAATAATCAATGTTGGGAAGGTCTGGAAATGACCGTGGCTCTACAAGTATTGATGGTGTTCAGAGCTGCTCCGATCCCCCGCCGTTACTCCCGTCTTTATTACTCCGCTAAGGGCAAAACGTGGGCTCGTCACCTCCAGGTGTGTGAGGCTCATCTGCTTGAGTGTCAGTGCAACTCGGAACCACTTCATGGTATGGTCCTTCCCAAATTAGAGAGAGAACAGGTCGGCCATTGTAGGGAGACATTCTCGACCTGTGCAGGAACATTTATTTTCTAATGCCATTTTATGTCGGCGTACGATATTGCTCTGTAACTAATTGTCCTATGCTTAATCATGACATTTGCGCATGAACTACGTAATTATTTCATAATTAATTTTCTTATGTTTAGTCGTGACATTTGCTCATGAACAACGTAATTATTCCATAACTAATTTTCTTATGTTTAGTCGTGACATTTGCTCATGAACTACGTAATTATTCCATAACTAAATTTCTTATGTTTAGTCATGACATTTGCTCATGAACAACGTAATTATTCCATAACTAATTTTCTTTTTACTTCTCGTCATAATATTTGCTCATGAACGACCATTTACAGTCCAATTAATTTTCTTTTGTCTAATTGTGATAGTTTTTCATGATTTTATTATTTAAAACAATAGTAATTTACTGAAATTTATTCTTCATATTTCTTATATTTATATATTCTTATATCCTATTAGTGGTTTCTTGTTCTTATAACTCTACATTTAAAGAAAAATTGTATCAAATATACCTCTTTCAATAACATATTTTTAAAAAAAATTATTTTTAAATTATTTTAAAATTGGCTTAAGATATAATCGTCATTTATAGTTACATTTAGAGGATATAAAGGGAATCAAATTTAATAGAAATACCTTCTATAATAAATACAATCGTGAATATACATTTAAATATTCTTTAAATATATAAACTGT
>KZ807002.1:0-20909 GCA_000696205.2 Oncopeltus fasciatus
TGAATTGTTCCATTGTAATGACTAAAAGAAAAAAAAGAAAATTTAACTTGAATAATAGTAATATTTAGGTCACTTGGCAGTGGGTTACAAATATCATAAACATGGACTTGGGTTATTCCTGTTTCTGGAGCTGGTTTTTTAGTAGGGTATGAACAAAATATATATCATTTAGAAGGTAGTAAATTGATGTTTTTACTTGATAAAACAATATCTCCGCCATGTAATTTATTATTAATATAATTGAATTTACCAAAATTAAGTGGCTTTTATGTAGATATTTAAATCAGTTAAAGGATAATTAGTATGATTAGACCAATTGTTGAAAAATATTTCGACAATGGGGCTGATTGTCAGATTATCCAGGGTGATAAATGAAATATTGCATCACATGAGGTTTTGTTGTGGTTATTAATAACATGATCAGATGTATAGAACTGTTGTGTATAAGATAATTTTGGTTATTGTTGGACTGAAGATGACTTTGAATGACTTCGGAATAAAATTATTCTCTATTCTAGGTTTATACTAATTATGAAACTTCGACAATAGTTGTATAATGTATTTTACTGTTAAACAACTCCATAATATTAAATTATAGTCAATAAATATTTTTTTGATCTTTCTATAATGGTTTTATCAGGTAAAAGCTCTCTTTCCCCCCCCCCCCCCCATTTTTGGCATTAAATAAGTATTATTTGAAATAATTATTTGAAAGATTTTATCATGATTAAACGACTTCATAGAGTGGAAGTTGACGTTTTTGGAGCGAAGCTAATTGGAAAGCGGTGAGTCTGCTGATCTGTGCAGCTCTTACTAGAGTCGATTCCCGCCCTAAATCCAGGCGGGGAACCGTTAGCTGATAAGGGTAATGGCTCCGAAGTGTCTGTGCTTGGGGGTGAGAGAGAGCCGAGTTATCTGAGGCTTCACTCAACAGCGAGATAGCGGGGACTGATCTCCAGCGGCTTTTGTGGATCATAACATTGCGTCATGGAGTACTTTTTCCCTAGAGGATGCGGATAATACGTCGAAATAATTTGCAAAATTCGGAGGAAGGTTAAGCTCTTTTTATTGGTGCCACGTTGGCTGAACGGGTATTTACAAAAATAATTTGCGCATATTTTATGTAATATTTAATCCACACATAATCCTCGCTGTTGACGGATTTCCCATAGGTGTTCAACCGTCTTCCTCCACTCAAGCATATTTCCCCTTAGGAGAATAAAACCATTTAAATTCCTTCAAACCAGTCAATAACGACTTTTAACAATTTTAACGAATTATTACCGATCCTACTTTGGTAAAGCTAAAAAAATGGTCCGGTATATACATAATCCAAAATTTAAAAACTTTCTAATTTTTCATTATTTTTATCATCACAAAAAAAATGTATAGAACAAGAAAAGTGTGTGTAAAATGTAATTTTTTAATATTAATGTTCCATAATATTACTTTAAAAAAAGACATATTAAGAAAGATGTTTAAGAATGTAATTTAGCGAGGCCTTCTTATTTTCATATTTTAATTCAGTATTTAGGTTTTTAATTGCAAAAATTTAATTTAAGTTGAAATGGGATGTGATAATTTATTGTCATGGTAACTTTTTTTTTTTTTTTTATGGACTTTGTGGAGCTTAATAGGTGTAAAATGTAATTTTCTATCAATAAAATTGTATAAAATTTTTACGAAAAACGCCTTTTAAGGAAGAAATTTACGAATATATCTACGATATATAGGCGCTTCCCATACACTACCTAAAGTAGTCATGCATTTTAGGGTTATTTTCCTTGTATCCTACCTTCCCTAGGTCTGTTTTGGGAATGACATTTTTTTAATAATTAATATTTGGTAAAGGTGTTTTTAAATATTTTTTTCGTTAAACTTAATACTCGTTTGACCTAAGTTGATCCTGGGTTACCACAAAATCAATTTTTAAATTATTATTGTGAACCCACCACTCAAAGATGTTAGGTAAAGTTATAAACATACACCAAAATTTGGAGTAATATTTTTATTTATGCCAACGTTTCGGCTTAGCTAGTAAGCCATCATCAGGGCAATGGCGTTGAGTGGAGAAATCTCCCCAGAGTGGTTGTTCACATTGTAAACTGCAGAAAACAACTGAAAAAAGACACATTATTAGTGTCATGAAAAAATTATTTATGACATATATATAATAATAAATTTTAACTCATATCACGCTAATAATTGTGGTAAACTAATCCCTCATTTCATTATTTTTGAATCGTACAAGGAGCCAAAAAAAATCTCTACCTCATCCGGGTATCGAACCTGGGTCCCCCACTATCTTAACGAACCCACCCGGTAGTGTTAGACCCGGGTTCGATCCCCGACTGAGGAAAAGTATCTTTTTCTAGCTGTCTGTGCGATTCATATAAATAAATTTTTTCACGTTTATCTTTCCTATTATTTTAGGAAAATCCAAATATTTTTATTTTATTTATTTTCTTTTTTCAAATGTAACTTGGTCGACCTCCTTCACCGGATACCGATTTCGAAGATATCGATCTTTTCTACCGATTGGTCTAGAGCCTGAAAGAATGAATCAGTTATTTACTCTAATCTATGCTGATCTTTAATGAAATGTAGAAATTTGGCCTAGTTTACGCAGCTCCTGCGTGACTGAATATACAGGGCGAATTTCCTTTGACAGACAAGAAAGGAAAGTCGCTTAATGTCGCCCCATGTGGCGTTCCGCAAGAGGCAGGCTTCCCTCGGCCTTGTTTCCGCCGGCTGTGGTGGGGGATCGGCTCTCTACAGCCTTGACTAGAGCAGAATTCGCGCTGACGTACGGCTCTGTCTACGGCCGGCTCGTCACGTACCTGGGGGCAGCTGACGTAGCACTACCTGGCGACAGCTGATGGGGGCTCGTGCAGAGTACAAGGGATGCACTCAGCTCCTTGTTGACCGATCTAGGGGTTGGGGAACGTGCCTTGGAGACAGTGAATGGCTCTTTGTGTATTTCGAAGTGAGACAACCAGTAGCATCATTCACCCTAGACTTCTTATCATGAAATGAGCCAATAGGGAAGGCCTTCTTTTTTACAATGAAAATAAACATTATTAATTGAAATTAAAATTATTAAATATTATCTTTAATAAAANCAACCATGTAAAGTTATAAATATATTTAGTTTTTTTTGGTTTCTCTTCCAAGTAAAAAAAAAAAAAAAAAAAACTAGGAAAAATGACAAAACCCTCTATCCTTTAATTCTTTCTCTAACTATTCTTTCAAGTAACTGTTGTATAGATTTCAGAAACGAACTGTAACCACATGGAATAGAATATGTTCCAAGGGCGCCGGGTTTGCTTATGGGATCCGTTCGGTACTCGCAATTACTGGTTCAAATCCCGCCCTTGGCAAGCTTTACGTCGATAAATATCCCGCCCTGAGCCATGGAAACCTGCAGATAGCTCCTTCCATGGTCCTAAGTGGTTGTTATATGGGTGGCTAACACTGATATGTACCTTTGTAATTTGTACAGAGAAAATATATTAATGACTTGACTGACTGTAACTATGAGACGTGTGGCTGTAGACAAGTATCTGCAGCTCCGTCGACAGGTTCTCACCAGATTCAAGATAACTGACTACAGTTCCCTCTCTGTTCCAGCTGTCCTCCAGCGGAGCTCGGTCACCCTGGGAAAGGTGAAGATACAAGGAGTCACTACCTGCATGTACCTCTGCATGGACATCTGTGGCATCCCTTACGCTGCTGTGAGTAAGATTTGTTTTCTTCTTCTTAAGCTTTGTCTCTGATCGATCTGAATCTGATCAAGAGAATTGTGACGTTACGATCATTTTGCAAACATGGAGCTTCCCTTCGGGCGAGTTTGAAACATGTTTAAATGACACTTTCTAGATAAGAAATGCACAGGGAGCCAGAGAAAAAAAAATCTTACTACCTCAGCCGGGAAACGAACCCAGGTCTCCTACTTTTCCAGCTGAGGTTGTAAGATTTTTTTTTTTCTGGCTCCCTGTGCATTTCTTGTTAATAATATAGCGTGGGATTACATACCACAAATAATTTAATATTTATCTTAGAAATTTTATCTCTTTATCAGGTACAACTCAACTAACATTTTTAATTTCCTTGCTACAGCTTATATGAATGGTATGAAAATATCATTGATCGTTGTAAAAAACGAGTTTTTAACAATTTGGAAATAGTTATTGGTCGGGGCTTCCGTCATGAAATTAGATGAAATTAAATCACATTTGTAAAACAGAAAGTTTTTATTATTCCCAAGGTGATAGAAGGAAATCTCTTACTTTAGAGTAACTAAATCATTAATCCTATTGCCCCTATGCTAAAACGATATCAATAATAAATTTTATTTTGTTTTAAAAATTTACTTTTATTTATTCAAATCCGAAGCCCGAATCCCCGACCAATTCTTCTTCATAAGAGTTTTCAACAATTTTACAACTTATTTCTCTAAATAATTGTGTATAAAAAAACATTCCAAACAAAATATTTTAGTTAAAATTTTGCACTTATTAACAGAATTCATCAAACCAAGCATTCTATCCATCATCCTTTATATAACATTTTTCCACCTTTTGCCCTTTTGTATTTAAAAAAATAAGTGGCTTGAAATCAACGAAACCTAAATTGGCATTTTCTAAATTTTTTTTAAATATTTCTTTCAGAAATAAAGTGGTGAAAAAATTAGATTATATGATGTAAAATCCCAATAAAACCATCTAGTATATATTAACTCACTTGACAATAGCATTATTCGAATCGTTTACCAAACATGAGAGAGAACTAAGTATTTTATTTCTTGTCTGCAATCAATGATGTATTTACACTAATTTACAAAGAAAACAGATAAAGCAAGGATAAGTACTCGGTTTACTAATCATTTAAATCCTATGATTATGATTGATTCAGCTACTTAATGTTTTATTAGGCTTCATGTGTGGCCAGGATTTATTAAGCTTAAGAAATTTTTATGTCAATTATAAAAACTCAATCACTATACTGAAAGGAATAACAAAATACCTATTATGTATATCATATATTTTATTTGTTTGTTATTAGTTCTATTTTTTTATTTATTACACTTCTATATAAAAAGGTCATTTTACATAATTATCTTAACTACTTCTGATCATCTGGACGTCCAACACGAGACTCTTATCTATCTTTGTGGGCCTGTTGCCCTAACTTGTACACCCCCCAAGGATAATAGAATACTAATCACACACACAAACACACACACACACACACAAACGCGTGGCTGTTGCCCGAGGCGCGAGCAGTAAAACTCTCCCACAAAAAACCCACCATGCCCGCCCTCTGTACCGGCCTGCCTCCAATTTGTCCCTACGAGACGTCTTCATCCCACACGCCCTTATCTCCCTCGTCCCACCCCATTTGAAGGGTCTTTCCATAAAATAGCGCTTCCTAGGCAGATCCACATCCATATCTATTAAGAGCTTTTAGGGCCTACAAGGAATTTTTACGTATTTTGTTCTCGTCTTAGTGGGCAACGGGAATTTTCACTTTTCAAGAAAAAAAAAATTAAATTAATTCTTACTTTTAATTGCTGAATCTCTTATTTTTCGTTTCTAATTGATTCAATACACTTTCATTGGTATTCCAATGAAATTATTTTTTAGATTTTTTAGATTTACTCCCGTCTAACATGGAATACACATACAAAAATCAAAAGACAGGAACTAAATAGGAGACTTTGACAACTTTACAAGCTACTAAGCCGCAAGTCAACCTTAACTGTGACCAACAAACTTACCACTTATAAGACGTTACTGAGACCTATCTGGACGTATGGAGTCGCACTGTGGGGTACTGCTAAACCATCCAACATCTAAAGAATACAGTCTTTTCAATCCAAAATCTTAAGAATCATAGTTGATGCACCCTATTACGCCGCAAACTCATTACTCCACAAGACCTTAAAATTTAGTTAAGGACATCATTACAACCCGTTTTAATAAATTCCACTCTGGCCTTTCCATACATCCCAATCCTTTAGCCCAAACTCTATCCAGTATTACCCATCCTAATAACCCACCACGTCGCCTGAATAGGAAATGGCCCCGTGACCTTCTCATTGCCAACACTTCATAAAAAAGAAATAATATGAAGAGAAAAAACAACAACAAAAAAACAACCTGTGTATTGTAAATAGAGATTAAGGAGTTCTGCCATTGGGCAGCTTCTCCATCAAGTGAAGTACACAAGTTCTTTCTTATTTTTCTGTATTTAAAAAAAAAATTATTAATTTNAAGACGGATTACAGATGGTATGATAGTTCTATATTGGTAGTTATAATAACCCTTTAGATTATAAAGCAACATATTTATCAAATAAACTCAAAATACTGTGATTATTAACCAGTACATTACTAGTTACAAAACATGTAGAAAGTAATTAATAATAAAGTTTATAAAAAAAGATTTCTTAGATGCAATTTCATTGCAATCTATAATAGTTTTTTTTTTTTTAAAGTTCTTACGTATATTAAATAAGACCACGATTCAGAATTAATACTACATTTTCTATGAATACATTAATTTCAATGTAGTTGTCTCTCTTATTACTTGTAGTACTTGAAAATATCGTTATAATATATTTTAAGAATGTTTTTACTGTTTAAAAAAACCGAATCTACACCTTGACCATGGGCTGTTCTGACATTGGGAATCTTTTTTGGCTTGGGGCATCTCACCATCTACTCAAGAAGATTTAATGCAAAGCCATCGCTCCTAATATAACTAAGCTGTCAATCAATTCTAAACCGCCAATTAAATTCATGAGAATGATTTCTTAGGAAATTTTTTTTATCAAAAAGTCATTGGATTTAATGCATGTTAGAGCATATAAAACATTACCAAATAAATTTCAGTTATTGACGAGTTCTTACATAAATTTTTAAAGATTGAGTTAGTGTAACCGTATTTTGTTTGTTTGTAAACACACGGGAAGGCCCGAGGTAACGTCATCTATCAGTAGTAGATGACGTCAAATCTTGTAATTGGTGGCTTCCCTTGTACTCGTTTGAATAAAGAAATACAAATCCCACTTGAAAAAGAAAACTCTCTTGCAAAAAATATACAAGTAAGAAGAAGTACTAATGGTCGATATAGCAGGCCATGTGTCTTGCACTGGGTTGGAGTCCAGCCAAACCCCAATGTGAGACACATCGCTCTGTGAATCCAGCCGCAGGACGTTTTCTGCCTCCAGCTGTTAAGAAAAAACCCCTTGTAAGAAGGGTATTTTTTCAATTTTATTTCTTCGATCTGAAGGGCAGGGAGGACACAGTTTATCGGTGATAAACCCTGTGCTATAGTCCAGGCTTCAATTCTCACAAAGATCAAGTAGTTACTTTTCTTCAAACAATTACTGAGAGGGAACAGAATAAAAAAATCTATCTGTCCTCGCCAGGAATCGAACCTGGACCTCCTGCTATCCGGGCCGGTATGCTAAATCCATTACACCACAAGGACTAGCTAGTTATTTTTTTATACTGTTCCCTGTCATTAATTGTTTAAAATTTATGTGGGATAAAAAACCACAACCAAACAAAATATTTATAAGTTACTTTTCTTCTTTTTTTTTTTTTTTTTTTGCTTCTATTTGTAATGACCCGAAGGATGAGAGTAATTCTACAGGCAATTGGTATCATCCTACATCGACTGGCAAAATGTTATGTGACCTGTGTGATGACCACAAACTTAGAAAGAGAATAACTTAGCCAGCGTGACTATAATTCAGCATCACTCCTTGAATATCTGCGGTCTACAAATGTACTGGTTAGTTCCCTTTGGCTTTGGTGTACTTAAATGCAATTCGTGTTTAATAAATCATATCATTTACAAAAAAAAATACATATACATAATAGTAAATACCTATACAGAAAGTTTAAAAAAAAAATTAAATGTCAGAGTACAATTTTTATTTATTAATAATAACAAAAAAAAAAGTTTGCATCATCAAATAAAAAATTTATATGTACCGAAAGGGAGTGTCATAATTTTAACGCAAACTAAAGTTTATTATTTCTCTCTGAGTTGAATGTTGCCATGTGTGACTAATTCTTTAATAAATATTTGGAATACCGGTCATTGAATGTTACTATACGTAACATTTTGTAATTGTATTGCTCTACTTTTAGTACTATATTTTAACCATATTCTTCTAATATCCTGCGACAGAAGCCCAGAGTGAAATACATGCGATGAATGTAGATAATAGTCATCTACGACATACTAGACCATACGGTCAGCACTTCATTTTTACCGCCTTTTAACCCGATTTTAACTCATTCATTGAAGAATTGTACTACAATTTGAACTGAATGAACTCAATGGCATACCAAGTCAATACAAATAGAAGTATAAATAAACAGCAATTGAACACTGTAAAATTGTACCAGTAACCTTTGGCTCTTGAGACCAGTGAACTGGAACATCATTTTTTTCTTTATTTAAACTTTAACTGACCGATTATCAGAATGTTAATAATTTACTCTGATGTACCTTGCTCCCAAAAACTGAAGAAAAATCCACAATTTCTTCTTTTTATTTACTTCCTTTGAAGTAGAATATCCTTTCTCTTTAAAGTCTTTTAAATTTAAATAGATTATAACGAAATATGTACTTATATTTATATACATCTGTATTAATATAACATTATTACATCAGAAGTAGATGTAATCTCCAAAGTTAAACTAAAATTTTCTGCGAAAAGAACTGTAATAACGAATATTTTAAAAAGTATTTTCTGTTTATGCTCTTTATTTTATCAAACGGTGAAACCTGTTTGTTTTTAAAAATAGTTAATTTATGCAAAATAATAATTTTATGAATAGAATGTTTGTAATTTAATTTAATAAATAGTATTCACATTTGGTAGAGTAAAACAATTAAAATTGATTTGCTTTATTTGAATCGAAATTTCAATTAATATTTCCTCTTTCTCCGAGAAATATTTTTTTATTTGTACAATTTGTTAGAACTTTTCTTTTGGGTTCTGCTTGTCAACTGGAGAGATGAGTTATACTTTATTTTTTGAAAGCCTTGAAATTCCAAGAGACATTGTTTGCCATTCCTCGCAACTCAAGGTTCTTCTTATTTTCCACGAAAATGCAATGCATCGGGATGCAACACTTGTGTCGCGCTGACGTCCTTCGAGGGTACTTAAGCAGGCGTCGGAAATTCGCGGTCAGACCTTGCATATCCAGACTACAATAGACCGATCTGCTAGAGCCAGTGAACCCATTAGCGAAGAGTAAACTCTGCCGGCCCCTCTCTCCAACAGGGTTTACCTGTAGCTGTTTATCGGACATACAAATGAGCCGGGAAGACAACGTTTCCTCGCACTCGCAGAAGGCTCCTTGCAACAAGGAATTGTTTAAGCTTTCAATCAAGTCCTACTCTTCACTCCAACTGTGTGTATCTTCGTCTTGTTTGTTCTTACCTCAGTCCTCCATCTATTTTCTGTCTACTTGGTGAAAACATTTCCATACCTCCTAAAATTAAATTATCTTCCTGTGGTGCATCTGTCATTCATAAATACTTAATGTTGACTTTTTCTTGAAATGTGTAATTTATTTGGCTCAATATGTATACTTATTCATATAATCTTCCTAGAGAAATATTAGGATGTTCACGTAGGCTTCTACGGTCTCCAGAAATATTCATAGATTCTTCTTCCACGCAAGACGGTGTCTGCCGAGCTTTCGCACATCATATGTTGGCTTCTTCAGACTTGAATAGAGAATCAACACTGGAGTATTGCTTTCATCGTTTCCAGGTTCCAAAGCTCTTTCTTCGTGATGCCGTTCTTCTCATGAACGATATTCAAATCTTCTCTTTATCCCAAGCTATACAGGATTGATTGTTCTTCCTTGGAGAGGTTTGGCTTAGGTGGTTTAGCCTTCCTTAGAGCGAGCCAGAAGTTTTGTCGTATTCTCTTAGCTTTATTATAATAAAGGTTCATATTATTTCTTTATTAATTAAATAATGAGTACCATAGATAGATAGAAACTAAATGAATTCAACATTAATTATTAGAAGCACCTTACCTTTTTGTAAGGTGCTTTGTGTCGTCTTTGGGAGATGTCAGACTTCTTTCAAAAGTTGTAATATTCACTATACTTGGACTTAGTTGCAGACAGTCTATTAAACTTCAGTTTTGGTGTATCGCAACGTTTGCAGAATGCACGATCAGATGCATGTCTTTGTAAGAAGATTAATTTAATCTCATTCTCCATTCAGCCCTAATGAAGTCATTACAGGATGTGTGAACGCTTCGAAAAAAAACCTCCTTTTCGACACGGTCAAGACCTTAAAAAAGAATATATGAATATTCTCGAAAATTATCAATCAGCGGTTATCCCTAAACAGGTTTTCTTCATAAATAATTTATACCTTTTTATATTTTTTTGTACAAAATAACCCAAACCACTTCAAGTGAAAATAAATGACTTCGTTTTATTAAATTCAATAGGAGAAAATCTTGAACATTCAAATGTTAATCTAAAAAATTCAAATTTCGAATTGGAATAATGCAAAATATACGCTTTTGAACGCATTATTTTGCGCATTTCGGGCATTTAATTATATTATACAAAATAAAATAATAATATTTGTGCCTAAGTGGTATTTTTATTAATCTCTTTTAAGATTTTAAAAACGGAATAATAAAATTTAATTTATAATTTAAATGAAGTAAACACATTTCTGTTTGAAAGTATTAAATGTTTAACGCACTTCAGCTGCAAATTTTTTAAATCTGTAAGCATATTTTCCCTAGTTTATTAAATAGGACTTAAATACATGACTAATTTGATTTTAAAAGCAACAGAAGATTAGATGAGTTAGGTATAAACTTGCGTAAGGAAGGTAAGATAGAAGTCCTCAACAACAATACGTAATTATACTCTTAAATACTTTCTCTTTCAAAACTTCGAGAAAAAAAAAGTTTTTGAAACAATACTAGAAAATTTATTTTCCTTGTTTTAAGCCCATTAAACTTTTGTCATAACACTAATACGGGTTATACAATTGATTACCCTAACATGCCCTCGAACTTGTCTGATTACAGCCAATAAATTATTTAATTCATCGGTTTTCAATGAATAAGTCCTAGAAAACTCTAAAAGTTGAAATTTTCAATTCATAGATTGGGGGAAATCTGCGTTTACCCCAAAATTATCTATTTTATGTGAAAGAAAATTACATTTCCAACTTCCAAACTATAATATTCATATATTTACACACACAATTTTACTTTTGCTGAAAAATCATTCATGAGTTCTTAATGAAAAGTTCTTCGTGGTCTGATTAGGATTTCTTGTTTATTATTTAAGTTGGTTTGTTCAGTATGATTATTCTTTAAAATAATATGTAATTAACCATCCAAAAAACGGGGTAGCGTCTATAAAACACCAGAATTCCAGAACAAATTACAGATTCTTATTATGCAACGAATCTCTTTTGTGTACACTTGGGTTGGGGGGGGGGGGGCGAGTGAATTTCTTTTACTAGCGCTCACAAGACGGTTAATTTTATAGAGGTCGCAGACAACTACTCTGATTCTCCAGTGGGTGTAATAAATTTCTCCGGCCCAGATTTTATTGGTGTGAGGATGAACGTTGAATACGTCGGATCGTAAAAACGCAGAACACCGTATTTGATGACGAGCCCCGCCTGCAATAAAAATTCTAGAGTATTTCAAGGAGATCCAACCAGCTTTTTTGAGAACTACGATCTCACCCCAATTGAAAGAGAGCTACCTGACTTTATTCTACGAAACTACAGTCTTGGGCTTAGAAGAACCGCCATTTCCAGTCTCATAGCATTTCCAGGATTATATTATCGGGGGATGTATCCAAGTTACGACATGACATCTTTCTTATGTACTTCCTTTTCAGAACCTTCAATCCACAATTTACCTTTGAGGATCCAATTTCAATTTTCTGCTCACTCCGATAAGCTATAAACATCCTATTCCGCACAAAAGTATAAACAGAGTTTTTTCTGGACGTAATAAATGGCAGATAATACGCATGTTTATCTGAGATCTAGCAAATTTATTAGTAAGTTTGGTACTCAGTAAATGCTTAGCAAACAATCATGTTTGTCATGTAAGTATCAAGACGCACATATACAAATTTTTCTTAAAACCTGCACTGCATAAGATTCCGTTGAATCTGTCTTTACTTTTTTCACATTTATTGTTCCTTTTTTTAAAAACAGTCAGAAATTCTGTTCTGAAACGGGGTGAGAGCCTACGTACAGTTAGCTGTACATTAGATTATAGTTGGTATAACTTTTTAGCTATAGGTAGGTACAAATATCTTGTTGGGTATAAATAGCGAGGTATAGTTAGGTATAAACAGTTAGGTATTGTTAGTTATTGTTTAATACTATTGTTACTTTGTTAAATATAATATTATGTAGAAATGTTTAGGGTCAGAATTTCTGGTCAGTGATCAGAAAAAGTGGGTTCGAGTTCCGCCGTGGCCTACACTTATTTGTTTTAAAGCCAGAGTTCCTCAGTACTCTTCAATATTTCTGAAATGATCAGTCTTAACTCCTCAATATTTCTGTTGAAGAACATTTACATTTTAAATTTCCCAAATCGTGGCAACCCTAATCCAAATGTTCCTATTTCCTAAAAAACAAAGAAACAAATACATTTTTTTGTGGTATATAATCCCACGTAAATTTTAATAATTTTTAGTGAAAGGGAACAGAATAAAAAAATCTAACTGCCCCAGCCAGGACTCGAACCTCGATCTCCTGCTTTCCGGGCCAGTGCGCAAAGAGGGAGATCCACGCACCGGCCCGGAAAGCAAGAGATCCAGGTTCGAGTCCTGGCTGGGACAGTTAGATCTTTTATTCTGTTCCCTTGCACTAAAAAATTGTTAGAAACAAATAAAATTCCGTCACGCGCTGCGTAAGCCAAGCAAATTTCGCATTTTCCAGTTTTAAAAGACCAAAAAAGCAGATAAATGTAATGCCGCTGAAGATGACGGGCATTTCTCAAGTGGAGAGGGAGGCGCTCAACATTTGGATGATTCACGCCTTTTGCGCAATTTTTGCATGACATAAATTATTTATTTATATTTATTTATAAATTTTACATACATTATGTATGTAAAATTAAATTTTGTATCTATACTGTTTTAACGCAAACGAATGTATTGTTTTTCATTCAATTTGGTCTCACTATCAAATGCTCTTCCCTTTCTTAACTTTAAACCACAAAAAGCCCCTTTAGCACTTTGGAAAACGACACTTAAATATGTAGAATACAGTTGATGTATTAAACTAACTATTAGAAGTTTGGTTCATGACTAACTCTGGAATATACATTGTTGAATATATTGAGAAAAATCTTATGAACATAATAAGGGTAAAATATAAATTATATTTTACCCTTATTATGTTCATACATTTTTTCGTTAAGCAAATAATAAGGAAGACTTTAATATTTAAAATTTTGATTTTCCTCTAAGCCATCCCACTCTTCTGACTTACTTCGGCTATTTGAAACAAGCTCTATGAAAGCAGGCTGAATGCAATCAAATATGGATTTAACGATATAACTCAAGACTTGTTTCTTCAGTTCTTCAAGACTTACTTCTTTCAGCCATGATTCTCTGGTCTAGTCAAATCCCTAGGTCCCACTTATCCCAGTTGAGACATCAGGGCAGATCCAGGCTTCCAACTCGCAGTCCGCTTCCCTTCACTAAGCCGGAGAATTATAACTTCCCAGCTACTGTTGAGTTATCACGCTGATATTATCATCTTAATAGAGATAGGGGTGATAAACCTAAACGCTTGCTCTCCCTAATAAGCAAGTGTCACTTTGTGTATTTCCCGACAGAGCTGGTACTATACAGTCACTTATCACGACTCGTAATTACTACCGCTAAACACTAATCTCTCCTCGATTTATTGTCGGATTTCTCTTTCGGAGTGTTTAGTGAAGTTGCGTCTTAATTACACTTCTCCGAAAAATTTCTTCCTTTGAACCTTCTTTACCCAAACTATCGTTAATTTAATAGTGTAGTAAAATTATAGTAACTAATAATGGACTTATTATAATCTCTGTGTGTGTGTGTGTGCTGTGGTGCTTATATGCATAAACGTAATTTAGTCTGAAGGAAGCAATTTTCCATTTAGTCAAATAGAAAATTTTCTTAATTTAAGGTAAACTGCAAAGAAATTTGCATAATCCGCTAAATTTCTAATTTGGTTTATCTCCAGAGAAAAATGCATCTGTATTTGAAACGTATGAATTAAAAAAAGAAAAAGTATTTTTTTTTTTAATTTAATAAAAATAATAATTTTTTATAGTGAATCAGTCTTAATAAAAATATACTTAATGTATCTATTAATTATTATTTAGCAATAATAAAATTATTCAGCATTAGCTTACAATGAAATATTCAAATAATTTTTTATTTTAATTCGTTTTCGTAACGAATTTTAACTGTATTATATATCTTGACGCAACACCCGTTCTGGATTAGTAAACAAACAAGTCTCGTTTAGGTTCAAGGTTCGTATTCTCTGGAAGAACGGGTTCGTATCCTCCGACTATTAGTGCCCAATGTGCTCACTAAAAAACACCATAGTCCTGGCGCTAGTGGAGTAAGTTCACTGTTGATGCATATTATTAAAAGTAAGTTTACAAGGTTTGTTCCAAACAATCCTCTAGAAATGAGGATAACAAATAAGTGGCAACTCTTACAGAAATATTTTTGGTACTCCAAGGCAACTAAATACAAAGATTGTGGCTAACCCAAATGAGTCGACGAAGGAGGTAAATATCTTTAGGGTTTAAGCAAACGGTAGAATAGAAACATAGCTGACTAAAATTTCAAACGGTTTAGCTTTTATCTGAAATTCCAAATTCCTTCAACAGAATTAGAGTGGGGGGTTTGAGTAGTTCACCCTTCTAAAGAACTAGCCCTGCTTATACTTTGACCTAGCAATAAAAAAACAAAACGGACTGATTTCTAGATAGATACGATCCGTCATTAACTGGTGGCAACTCATCTAAGGCATTAAAATCATAAAAGAAATTGCTGATCCTTCAAGGTCCTGGGAGTTGGTGGAAGGGACGAACTACACAAGTAGATAGTGCATTAGATATTTTGGTACAAATATTAATTATGTTATTATGTGATATTAACATTATGAATTTTATAACTATGTTATTGAATAGATTGAAATGTTTAGTCGGGGCTCAGTTTTCAGACATTAAAGTAATCCATTCTTAATAAAAAAAGAATATACCCTTGTTTTGGCTTCACTTGTAAGTTATTTTCAGGACTAGTAATGAAGAAAATTATTTTCCCAACAGTCACTACCAATATGATGATAGGAAATGTATTTTTTCCTTCTATAATTTATGTTACAGCCAAATAATAAGTTTAGCAGGTGCTATGAATGAATTTTTTTCTTTGATGCATACAAACATTTTTTACAAATTTGGACTAAAGGTAATTTGTAAGTTCTGCTATTTAAATGGTTTGAGATTAAAAACATAATTGATACACATTTTAATTATATCGATACACCGCATGTGGATAAACGTGGGTGAGCAAGGGGGCAAGGGGCTAGTATTTAGTATTTTTAAAAGGTTCTATAATCTGCTTGTATTTTTATATATTCAGAATCTTAGATTAATATTATGTAAATTTTATTACTAAATCGTTTTTACTTTTCTTAGTTTTGCTAAGATTGGAAAATGAATATTTCCAATTTTTTTATTTATATATATTTTTTTTTCATGAGAACAAATAGAAAGACTGAAGGGATTTTTATCTTCCAAGCATTTCGCCGACTCCCACATCTTGGGTGGAAGTGGGTAGACGCAATCTTTAATAGGCCATGTAGTCGGAAATTTAATGAGTCCTCTTATCTTCTTTGGCCGATGGGTTTTCATTTTTATTTTACACATTAATGGATATAAAATGTCTTCATAATTAACTGAAACTCTTATCTCAACTGCTTGGCGTCCATTTTATAATGATACTGGAATTGGACTCCAAAAATGTAGCTAATTACTTGGTTTTACTTATTTCTCTCCTTTACGATAAAATAGTATAAGTGGTGGTCATTGAGCACACTCCGCCCACGTTCTGAAACAGGATTTTAAGTTTTAAAAAAAGTGTTTGCTATAGTGGAAATGATTTACAATGTTTTTTTATACTCTACTTAAATGAATTAAAATAAATTAAAAAGCAAACAAATATTTAAAAAAAAACAGAAAAAATATTTTGTTAAAATTAATCAATAATTGCCCAGGAGGCTTACTTTCCACTGATATTTATAAATATCCAGCAAAACCTTAACATTTTTTTTTAAAACTCTTATTTATTTATTACATTCTGTTAAATTAAAACATTTTGTAATTTGATCACCACAATGAATTAGAGAAAAAAAAATGACATACAATATCAATCACATGAGGTGAGAAGGTGACCAATGACCAATTTCTGTGTAATAGTCCATTTATTAAATTCTATATTAGTATTTGAGGTCAAATATAATTAATAATTACAAAGCTGGAAGGTTATAGATGAGATCTACTGGAGCTAGAAAGAAATACGGTTGTCGTAAGTTAACAAGCTGATTACCTGGCGTCTGAGGTTTCAATCCTCGTCTCGTACTGTAGTAATTGTACTAGGCAAAGAAATATAGCAAAGTAGATACTTAAGATTGTAACCCCGTGTGTCGAGCGCCTCCCCTAACTCCAGTAGTACATTTTTGTGAACATGTAAAGAATTGAATCACTTTTTGGGTTGGTTAGAGCAATATAAAGTACGAAATTTATGATTAACATTAAGTACGCGTATAAGTGAGAGGAATTTCCGCAAAACGTCGCGTCTTCATGATTTCTGCAAGTTCCGTTGTCCCGTAATTCCCCGCTTTTCGTTGAGTCATATCTGCTTTCTGTGACTTTCATCTGCCAGTAGTCGTTGTTCAATCCGTCTGTGGTTAGCTCAGGTAATTGTCAGGAGATACGACAATGACACCTAATCACATATCAAAGAACAATTTATCGCCGCTAAGTAGTATGCAAGGGAGAATGATTTCTCTCTCTCTCTCTCTCTTACTCGCCCTCCCTCCCTAACTCCCTCCCTCTCCCTCTCCCTCTCCTCTGTTTCTCTGATTTCATGTAAAAACCGGTATTTATATTTTATATAATTCGTTTACCATGTTATCCTGAGAGTTACTGTAAAATAGCTTCTCATTAACTCAAATCATTTGCAGTCTAGAGTGCTTAATTTTGAAAAAGTTACTGAATTTTGTGTTTAGATTTTTGGTTTTATCAAATTATATTTTTTTAAGTAAATTAAAAATTGTTGATAAACCGATCTAAGTAGGAAGAACTATTCTAGAAGCTCATTGTATTTTCTTCTTTTCAGATATTCAGTAATAATTGCTAGATTTTTCAAATAAATTTAAATATTTTAAGCTTAAAATAACGGGTCAATTAATTGTCTTGATCTTGTGTATAGTTTGATCACATCCTCTAACTTAAGGACGTTAGAAGTTTCATCTGACCCAATCGAAGCAAAAGATGTATTACCCAAACACGCACACACACACACACACACACACACACACACACACACACACACTATACAAAATACATTTAACACACAGATTTAATTTAAGGTTTCAAATTTATATTTAATTTTGTGCTTAAAAAAGCTAATGATTCATTTTTCAACGGGTCATCTTGTTGTAGCATACTTTTTCTCCGTTATAATCGCCTTCTATATTGACATTAAACATCCAACATTTTATGCTATATGCAAACCAATAGTTTTATTCTTTCTTTCTTTTATTCTTTTATTTGCTGGGCCTGAATAGCCATTTCTGCCTGTCCGCTGTCAGAATAACAACAAACACCTGTCGGGGAGGTTCAGTGTTTCGAACGCATCCCCACCGGCCTGGGAATACTGTAATCGGACATCTTTCATTCTAATTTTCTAAAGTTTCGAAACTCTTGGAGAGACGGCAAGCACGAAACACACAAGGCTTCCATCTCACGGAACGTCAAAGGAATCTCGTTCCGGCATGGGCAGGTGATACTTCTCCCGTATCTGATGACCTATCGCCCTTATCGGGCATGGTTCGTTAAGGTCTACACTAATTGTCTACTAATTGATTGGGGCTGATCTGATTTATCCGATATGTCGATTAAGTCTGACCTAATCGTTGCGTGTGTGATGAAACAACGACGACAGCATATGAAGCACAGATGCTAGTCTTCTCACTGACTTGTAGGAGATAAGTCAACAGGAGTTGACTGCATTAAAACCTTGTCTCGTTTTGTTTTATTTTATATAACCTATACTACCTATACTAAAATATGTGTAGAAATAGTTGGGCTTGCCTGATATTATAGTGGTGTCTCACATTCTTAAACTATTTTTTTTTTATCATTATATTTATTAATCACAGTCTCTTAGGAATAACAATTTCTAATTTGATTTCGTGCTTAGAAAAATAACAAATAAAAAGTTACATATGAGGAGAGAAAGTGTCTAGTGGCACCAATCTCAAATTAAATATAACCAAGAAAATTATTCCTTGGAGGTCCCGAGGCCATAATTGTTTGAGACTACGGTGGTTTGAAGGGTGGGGAGCTTGTATGGATTACAGTTGTAGGACAGGGCTTGTGCAAATGGCTTTGGATGGTAAGGCAGTTGACGTGTTAGAAAGCAGAAGCGGTATGAAATGAATTCTTGGGCCTAAGGGATATTAAAAGTCATGGAGAAGAGAAGAGTTGTATGTATTTTTTTTTATTATAAATAAAAGCTTATCCTCAGCCATGGGTGTTTAGAATGGGGTGGCAACCTATAGATAGCCCCTCCCTTCATGACCCTAAGTGGTTGAAAGGGAGGTTAACGCAATAAAAAAAAAATGACTGGATTCTTTGGATGTTGGAAGGCTAGGCGGTATCCCAGAATTCTGCAACGTATGTCCAGATTTGTCGAAGTAATGCCTTATACAGCATTAGCTTGTAATCTATTGTAAGTTATGAGATTCTATTCATTAGTCTGTATAGAAGTCCTTGTCGTCGATTAAGTTCTTGCCTTTTAATTTTCGTATGCTCGCTCCATGCGAGTCGTGAGTCAAAATGGATCCCCAGTAAACGAAAGGAATGTGAGAGAGATATGGGAATGCTATTGTATTTTTGTAAGTTTGCTTTTTATTACGTACAATAATTGATATGAAGAAAAAATCAAAACTATTCTCATTATGAATCGTAATATTTTTCAACATTATAATGCTTCACTAACATACATTTATTGCAATATAATCTCATTTATTTTACATAACTAATAACCTAAGAAAATATTTTAAAGTGTAATCGATTTTGCTAAAATAAATTCTGACAAATTTGAAGTAACCAATTTTTTCGGTAATCGGAGGCGAATATAAAAATATTAGTATAATTCCTTCCTAACTTGAAATTCCAAGCTTTCTACGATTTCCTTATTGGTTCAAGCTTATCTATTTCGAGATCTATGATCTCATCTTCAAAGAATCTTCCAGTGTGTGCGTGGGAGAGAGAGAAAGAGATCATAAAAAATCTATTTTCATGCTTTATATTAGTATATTAGTATTCAATATTGAATGATGATAAATTATCAATCTCCCATAGTCGCATTTATTTTACCTTAGCTACTTTTGTAGAGCAGCTTCCAGCTAGAATGTTGTAAAAATTACTTCTAAATCAAATAAAAAAAATAAAAAAACCATGTTATTTTAATTTTAATGTAATTGTTAGATTTTCTTTTCTAAAATGTGTTCAAAGAGATCAATGGCACGGGAATTATCAATAATAGAACATTCGTACACAATGTTGGTACATTACATTAACATTTTTAAATTTAAATAAAATAATTTAATTCAGACCAAACAGTGAATTTTAATTACATACTTCTCCTTTTTTTATTTATAAATAAGATAAAATTTTGTCATTAAATTTGTTTGTCTAAAATTAGTGTGTTTTCAGA
Source organism: Oncopeltus fasciatus (assembly GCA_000696205.2). NCBI lineage: Eukaryota > Metazoa > Arthropoda > Insecta > Hemiptera > Lygaeidae > Oncopeltus > Oncopeltus fasciatus. The sequence continues at coordinate 20,051 of KZ807002.1, forward strand.
AGTTAGATAATGATATTTCAACAGACTAAATTGCTATAGGTATGAGACGATTATGACAATTTGAGGTTTTGGAATTTAGGAAAACCATGATTAGCGAATGACTAACAATATATACCAACCAGACATTTTATATGTTTATACAAATGTGTTCAAACAAAATTATAAGAGTTTTTGTGCCCATAATTTTCAAAATAAAAAACTAAATTCAGTAATTGAGGTTCATTTTGGATGAGTTTGTTTATGACTGTGTGAATGTGCGCTCGCTAACGTCCGTATACGTGTATGTGTATGTGTAACAATTTAGATGAGCTTGAAGAGGATGAACAGAAAAGAAAAAGTGCATTGAAAATCGAAAACAAAAATATTAAATATCCTGAGATACCGGTCGCTCTTTGTCAAAGAGAAAAATAAGTTACTCTCCGAGAAATTAACTTGACCTGATGTACCTATGTTCTTCTGTCTGATTGTTGCTTACCTGTTTCTCCCACCATTTAATATTTTGTGTTTTCGATTTTCGGTTACACTATTTTACTTTTAGATTGGCGTTCATCGCAGTTGAAAGTGCTTCGGTCTCTTGTTAGTTGTAAGGAACAACTAAGGTTATATTTGTTATACACAAACACACATGCACGCACTCATGTTAACGTAAGTTATCGACCCATTTCTGTTAGTTATCAAATACTGTATAAATGTTATTGAGGGTTTTGGCCAAATAATTTTGAACAATTAACTTAATCTAGGCCAATAATCGAGAATATATTTTCTTATAATATCTTCTTCAGGGTAAGGCCAAGAAGTTAATGGTTACACCTAAGCCTTGCATCTACACTATATATATATATTATCATCTTAATAGAGA
>KZ807002.1:34664-51860 GCA_000696205.2 Oncopeltus fasciatus
TATGTTTATTATTCTGATATCTTTAATAAAAATTATTTTTAAAAAAACCTTACACATGTGTACAGTTTTATTCTATATTTAATAAATAATTTCATAGTTTCCTAGCACAAAGAAATTACTATGTACATCCACATAATAACTAGTTGCATTAACAATACATATTGCTAAAAAATTCTACTTCTTAAAAATATCTTCCCGCTTCTGTAAAATATCTCTTTGGCGTTAAAGACCAAAGGTTGACCCGCTATAAAAAATAAAATAAAATAAAATAAATAAATAAAAATAAAAATTCTGAAACTAATTCATTCAATCATAGAATTATTCTATCGTTTCCACTGATCTATCCTTATCTTCTAATAGGCATCACCAATAAACTTATGCAGGGATTTCTAATTCATCTATTTTTTTTTGTTTTTATATATTAGAGTCATATTTCTATGATTAATTACTCAAATATCACTATCTTAATTATAAGTCTCTTGGGTTCTGATAAAATATTATCAATGATTCATATTTGCTAATAAAATACACGTGTTAATATTTAGTGTAGTTTTCTACATTAATAATACACTTTACGTTAGAATGTGTTATTGACAATGAAAACTATAGTTGGCATTTACTTTTTGATACTCCACCATTTTAGTATATTTAATTTTATAATAAGAAAAAATCCGTCACCTAATCTAATCAGATTTGCTCCAATATTTCATTAAAGATGGATATAAATAAGAGTTAAATTTACAAGCTGAACAGAAGATTGAACATAAATAATATAACCACATAACTTTTCTCTAGACTAGGAAATCAAACTCTTCACATTTTTAATAAATAAATATATANCCAGACCACCATGCTCCATCATCCACCGTATTCCATTATGGTGAGACATCATTATGTCACAATGAGAATTTTATTTATTTTCTACTGAAATAAAAACACAATTGTATTGGACAACATTCCATATATATATATACTGTAGAAGCTTACTTGAGCATAATACTTGTTCTACTTGATACGTTTTCATGTATTAAGTGAACAGGTGCTTAGAAATGAACTGGAGTCTGAAGATGAGCCAATCAGAAGAATATAGAACTAGAAACGTCGATGAATAACTTTTTTTAACAATGAACATATACAGAAGGAAAAAATTCTCTTGTGTCAGAATTATTATACCTTTTTAATTTTTGACTTAAGGAAAAGTTATAGAAATATAATAGGTGTAAAATATATTTTTTTTTTAATTTTTTACTGTAACATTTTTACGAATAACTCTTTCTAAAAGAATACCTTTCTTTCTGGCCAGTCTAGAGCAAATTTGAGTTATCATACCATAGACGCTAATTATTTCAATCTGCTTGTAAAAAAAAAAATAAAATAAAATAAATAAAATCCTTATGTACTCTTATTTATCTCCGTCTTTTACGAAACCTGAGCTTAGTGCGTAGACTACGCAGCCCCTGCGCTGTGTTACATTTATAGGCACATACATAGGATGTATCATGCATTATGGATTCCAGTGTGATAGTTATCTGAGCAGTACACACAGTCATTGACGTCTGGGGCATTGACGAATGCAAGGCTCACTAATGAAAACACACTCCAATATGCCTGCCAGCTGAAAGTAAAACAGCTGTCGAAGCAAACTTTACACAAAAACATACATGTTTAAATGTGCATTACGTCAGAAAATACCTCACATAATTTATTTCTCTACCAATATTTACATACCTTTATCGTTTTAAATGTTTTCCTAATGTAAGGAAAATATTGTATTAGGCAAATTTTCGATCGGGTGAAATCGTGTTTGCCACTACAGTACAAAAACATGTTCACTTTTATAATTGTAGCAAAATAAATTTTGTTCGGTAAATGCAGACGTTTTGTTAACATACGGTGATTTGATAGTCTATTAAAGGTGTACTACTCTCTGTCATCATCGCACGACCAGAGGAAGGCTACGTTTTGAAAACGTGTCAATGGGGCGCCTACATAACACTTTGCATGTATGCTGTTATCCCTGCACTTAGAATTCACCTTAATATAACTGAAATAGCACTTAACTAGGAAGTCAACTTGTAATTGCACTGTAGAATTATGCAATGATTGGCAATTCTGAATTATGCAAGCTTGATAACCAATTGAGAGTGGTTATCCCACATCTAGATAGCACATATGTAACAGCTGTTAATTGCGAACGCTATCTTATCAGTCTTTGATGTCAGCAGTTACATTAAGTTGTGATAATAAGAGGAATTTACGATTGGATTTATTTAAAGGAACTACAAGTCTCAAATAAGACGCGCGAACAAAGCGGATTTCTCAGAATCAAAGTTAAAACTTGTGGGTGCATTTCTCAAAATACGTAAACCAATATTTCTCTCTTACACTGTGAAATTAAATAAGAGTGATGATTTAAATGTGCATCTAATTATAATTAAACAGTCAATAAGTCACAATCATTTGCTTTAGCAAATTCCCATCAGTAATAATAATTATTATAAGAATTGTTTTTTATTTTAACAAATCTTCACCGACCCTACTTTAAAGATGCTGAAAATATGGTCCATTGAAAATAATATATATACATATAAATATAACATGTGGTGAACTTTTTTAAAATTCTGTTTTTTAAAATTGTTAAGGGCTGGGGTTAGAGAAAAACTATATTGAACCACTAATACCTTATTGGATAAGGTGTATAGTTAGAACACCGTTCAGACTATCTGATTTTTGTTCCCATTCAATGAAAAATGAGGTTTATATCTGGCAAACAAACGGAAAAAGTAACTTTGTTTCATTTTTAGTTGGGTTTAGAGGAGGACTAAATTGAATTATGGTCAATATCTTCATTAAACTTGGATGTATAAAGCATAATAGGTGTGGAATACAATTTTCTAGTATTTTCATTTTTAAAATTTTACAAAAATTATACGTCAGGAAAATATTTTAGAATGTAATTCCGAGCTTTGGGCTACTTCTCTTAAATTAAATATATAGGCAACGAATTCTAGCAGTTAATTGGAAATTTTTTCACAAAACCAGATGTGGCTGAGTGGGGCTTTGAGGATGAGAAAAATTTATAATCATGATAGCTTCATTATTAATAGTGTTAATAATACGTTTATAAAAACATAATATTCCCTAATTAAGGAATATTTACTTATGTAACTAATATGGCTGAGCAACTCCTCATAACACTTTAACTTTTCTTTACTCTTCCTAACTTGTCTTATCTTCAACGCTCATTGCCCTCTATGGTTTCTGTATAAATTTTCGTATTTTATTCTTATTTATATCTATTTTTAATTAAACTTGAGAGAACTGCTTAGATCACGCAGATTATGGACTTAGATTACTGCGTGACGGACTCCTTATTATTTTCTCTTTTAATTAAGCATAGGAAATCTGCATAATTTTCTGTTCGTTCTTGAAAGACTTTTTGTCCTTAAGGATTCCTGTTTAAAACAATATATAGAACTGAACTTTTGTTGTTGTTTTTTTTCATTTATTATGAATTTTATTGCATTCTTTAAATGATTATTATCATTTGAAGAATTAAATACATTAATAAAGTTTTTAAGATGTCTCACTGTATAGTCTAATTGTCTGTAATTGTGTAGCATGGTGGAGATATGTTTATTATTCTGATCAGGAAGTATTGCGGTTGCCGGAGTGACTGGAATTGTTTATTTTTATGTGGCACTGAGAATCTAACAATTAATCTATAATTCATATACTTCTTAATAGGAATAAACACTTGCTAAGAATTTTTAAAGAGAACATTTTCTCTTCGTTCATACATGAATTTTTTGAAGTACTAGACCGGACAAGTATGTTTTGTGTCTAGAAATATAATAATAGAGGAATAAACATAGTTTTCTATTAATTTTTTTTGTTGGGGTTCACTCAAGGTAGATCAAAAAAATACAATTTAAAAAATTTGTATTTTTTTAATTATCTTCTAACGTTTCGGCTTACATTGTAAGCTATCTTCAAGGCTGTTGAAATACAATGTCTTAAGAATAAAAAAATGAAAAATTAAATGATTTACATGATTAACAATTTTCAGTGCAAGGAACAGAATAGAAAATCTAACTGTCCCAGCCAGGACTCGAACCTGGATCTCCTGCCATCCGGGCCGGTGCATTTTCCACCAGACAATTGATAAGTTATTAAATTCCCCGCACTAGTGTCGAGAGTCTAACCTACGAGGCAGACCAATATATCATCTTATGCTAGTAAATTTTTATAATTTTAAGTGCAAGGGAACAGAATAAAAAATCTAACTGTCCCAGCCAGGAATCGAATTTAATTCCCCAGTGGGGAATTTCATGACTTGTCAGACTTGTCTCGGCAGCATAAATGGAAAACGCACCGGCCCCGATAGGAGGAGATCCAGGTTCGAGTCCTGGCTAGGACAGTTAGATTTTTTTATTCTGTTCCCTTGCACTAAAAATTGTTAAAATTTACTTGAGATTAAATACCACATAAAAATAATATTTATTGATTTGCATTATTATTACATAGAATTGCCACAACTAAATGTAGCAGAAACGTTGGCAGATAATTTTAAAATACAAATTTTTAAAATTGTATTTTTTGACCTACCTTGGCCGAATCTCCACAAAAAACATCTAATAATAATATCTGAGATAAAAAAAAAACTCTCCATTTGAACATAGTTTTCTATGTTTAGACGAAGCAAAACTATTTTTTATTTAAGATATATGTTTTTTAATACTTTAATGAAAAAGTGTTATTAAAGAAGTTATTTAAGAATATAACTAAACATTTTCAGCGATTTCCCTACTCTCGCCGTTTACTGTTTACAGAAGCCAGCGATTTGAACACTTAACGGTCATTTCCTTTTCCAGCTTGAATGATCCTATTAATTATTTATTCTTATTATGCCTATATCTTTTTTTTAAACCTTTATTTACTTATTGAATTCTATTAAAAATAAAAACTACAATTTGTTATTTGATTACAATGAATAGTAAAAATTACATTGAATGTCAATCACTTAAGGAAAGAAGGTGTCCAATGACACCTCTCTCAAATGTGTCCATCTCTAATGAAAATTATTAAACAGCTGACTTCATTTCATTTATACTTAATCTGAATTATTTATTATTAGAAATTTATTTCACCTGATGTATAGTAATACAATCTTTATTCATTTTAAATGCTATTTATCAATTTTTTATGCCAGTTCGGTAAAAAATAAATTCAAATTTTGAATATGAATTGAATTGATACTCGGACATCACAGTCTCTGTACGCCTTAAGAATCCGTATCTAAGGGGCAATCCACCATATCAGTTTTAAATAATTTTAGGCAAACATAAATTACAATTACGTATAACAAGACTGTTACTTTTGGACTGTTCAAAACTTTTGATGCATTTTAATCATACCTTAAACGTACATTATTTCATAACTTAATTATTTGTAAACAAGAAACATTTTATGTATGTATGAACTTTCATATTTTCAAATATTAATATGAAATGGGATATAAATATTTGAGGGATATATTAGGGGTATGGAATAGTCCACAAGGGGTCATAGGCCGGTGGAGGTCTGCCTGTCCTGCGGTACGTAGCATACTCAACGCGCCGTGTCGCCTAGTAGTTCCTCCTATCCGCCAAACTAAGGAGAAATTCTAAAAGGTTATTTTCACTACCAATGAATATAGAACTATCATACCTTCATTGGTTTCTTCAAACCATCTTCTATTGGCGAGCGCTTTCGCGAATACAAACCGTGACAGTGAAAACATGTATTCGGCCAATAAGATGGACAATGTCCGAAAGCGCTCGCCAACAGAAACCAATGAAGACGGGTAATAGAAGGTATGATAAGGAGAAATTGTTATTTCTATAAGTCAGTATAGTTAAATTTATCTTTCATTCCAGTAAAATATGAAACTGCGAACATAGTTTAGCTTATTGAAGAATGGAGTACGTGTTTTCTTTCTTCTTTTTTTTAAGTTTTTGAAACAGGGATATTAATATAAATAATATTGACAAATAACACAGGGTCGTTATGCTAAGTTATACTATTTTTTAACATTACTTAACATAAGGATTTCAAGTAAGCTTTCACTTATAAATAATTCTTAATGGCTTGTAGTTAGAAAAAATTTGTACTTCAGAAAACTAGTTACAAATATCTCACTTACTAAATTTAAAGTTATTACATACATCTAAATTTATTTTATTTTTGCTAATTTTAACAAAAGTCTTCTATTTCTGGAGAATTTATTTTTTTTATTCCCAACAGCAATAAAGCTTCTGAATATAATATATTAGTTTTTATTTAAAGGCAAGTGCATTTTGGTTTTTTTTTTTGGGAGTATGTGGTAGATAGCACCTTTTTAGATATTTTTTTCTAAATGATGTGAAATAAGATTCACTTTAAATTACCAGATCATCAACATAAAGCTAGAAGAACCTTATTATTATTTTTAACAGTATATTAAATATATGTAGTTATATGTATCATGCACTAATCAACTGATCTGACAGCTTTGTTAAATTATCTTAATTTAGAAACGAACTATTAAAATATTAAATAGATAGAATTGCATTAAATAATTTTAGGAATTGTGCCCATCCAAGAAAAGTGTAAATTACTTCAAATGAAAAAAAATCTAAAAATCAACTAAAAATTTACTCTATTTCTTCGCTCATTGTATAAACAATTATCTAAAAAATTGTGTTGAGTAGACTAATAATCTCTGAAAATAGAATTATTTTCTAGTAATAGTAGCTGATAAGCTCTTAATTTTAATTAACAAACAACAATGTCGATAATTTCCACTTATAACTTATTTATTAATAAATTAAAATTACTTGTTAACTATTGTACGGAAAGATGAGGTTTACTACCTAAAATTTTCAAATATTTCTACATTAAATAAAAAAAGTTATTGCTCCTGTCATTAATTCTTTCTAATGGTCCGATTTAAGTAATATAAACATATAAAGTAGATGTGTATTTTTTTAGTTTAAGAAAATCTAAATAAACATCAACAAAATACACGACATTAAAAATATGAGAATTACGACGACTAGAGTCATGACATACAAATATACAAGTTTAGTTTTAGGAATTTGTATGATTCGAAATTTTAATTTTAAATTCAACGTCGTCAGAACTACTTCAAAACCGCATGAATAAATCCCTCCTCCCTTCCCCACTCACTCTCTCTCACTCTCTCTTTCTATCTCTTATTCAATCACTTGCTAATACAAATATGTAATTGGTTACAAATAAAGTAATGAGTTTAAAATTACTTTTTATTAATTTTTGTAATTTCCTAACTGTCAATTAACTGTAGAAAATTATTAGAAAATGAATGAAAGTTGGATATTGGTTTATTAGAATCATCAATGCAAAGCTTGAGCAATACGTTCTACATTATATGAAATATAAATTTATTTAGAAATTTCTATTGAATTTTTTTTGTCTCAATTAGTATATCTACTAACCAAGTCATTTTATGTAAATTAATTAATTAATTTCGTGGCTCTTATCACTCCTATTTACATTTAGTAGTTGATTTTTTATCTCATTTAGGAGGTAGTAAACATCAGGAAGTTTTGTTAATTAATGCCAGTTACCAGTTGCAAATTTCCATTTTATTTTAATGAATATTAAATTAACTTTCATTTTCCTTTTGGTCCTCTGCTTTTGAGAGCATACGTTTTAGAAGATATCTGTCTTCATTGAACTTCTAATCTGATTTTACATCTCGAGGAGAATTAATGAAGTTCTTATCCTTGCCCTCGAGACAGCCTATTTTATTTATTTATTGCGGTTTTACGATAAATGCGATGGGATAAATATTTATTCTCTTTGTTATTTTCTCACGCCATTATGTGGGGCGATCTGGATGGCATTGAAGCCGGGTAATGCTTAATGAATCAGTCCCGTCCTATTTATGAATAATTCAGGGGTTATTTTAATTTTCTCTCTCGGTCCTTCGGGGAATCCCTTCCCCTAAGCGACTGGATGACAGTAAAGTTTCCTGGTAGTCTACTTAGATTGCAAAAGAACGCGGGAATTTAAAAGAGATTTATTAAAGAAGGCTGTTTCTGCTTCATTCAAACACACTTAAAAAAAAAAAAAATACTGTGGAAAATTAATTTAAATAGAATTAACTACGTTTACTTATTGCACAATTCTATGGATTGTGGTTATGGAACGTTAAGGAATGATGTTCTAATATTTAAAGTGTGACTAATACTGTAAAATAACGGACATTCTGAATTTAAAATAGTTTCTATCTTGTTTGGAATATCAAACCCAGAATGATCCTCAGAATAAATAATTTCCTTTAAAATGTAATATATTTCAAGAAATTTCATAAAAATAACTTTCACTATATGGCATTAACACTAAATAATAGGTAATCTTATATTACAGTTATATTTATATCAAAATTATGATTTTACGATAACAATTTGCCCACTACTTTTTGATTATCACTATGAAATAATCATCTATCTATCTAAAGGTTATTAATTTCAATCAATGTGGGTTTTTTTTAAATGCCTCTAAATCGCTTACAAATCTAGAGGTAACCCATTAAATTACTCAAACACTCTAAACCAACCAACCCATTCACAATCCAATGTTAACTGAATCTATCAACACTCAAAATTAGTAGTCAAAAGCAACCTAACTATTCCCAAATCCATCCAATCAAATAAACAGTTAAAAAAAACCAAACCAACCTTCCCCTCCACAAATCAAACCTGATTTCAAGAGACTACAATCACTTAAATCCATTAAGTATATATTCACTGAAAATTCAACACTTCCTTTAAAGCTTATTAGGCAAATTCTTACCAAGCCTTACTTCAACGGCTCCATCGAAATTTCAATTTTCCAAGCTTACTTACTCAATTCTTGCGGTTTGTGGATTGCAAATGTTGATCCCCAGTTTTGGAAACTGTTATCGCATATCTCTGGTCCCACTTTTCTCCCCTTGGCATGCAGAGAGTTATACAGCAATATCACAGAAAACATTTTTGGCTGATATCCTGGCAACATGCCATCTAATCTGTCAGCATTTTGAGGACTCCCTTGTTTTTTTAATCTTAATGTTTCTAAGATTGACTGTCTCTTTATCTTGATATTAAATACTTTACTTAATTTCATTATTCCTTTTCTATGTAATACTAATGCATAAAAAATTCAACTACTACAAATGCAGTAATTCGGGAGGAGAAAAACTCTTCACCATATACTCTGGTAAACTAGTTAAATCTCCCATGTCTCATAAAAGATGTACATGAATATTGTTATTGATTAATTTGGTCATAAAGACAAAAAGGAGAATATCACTAAGGCTGGCTCTATGCAGACTGAAAAGAAAGAGAGAGGGAGCGAAGTTTAAGTGAAGGGTTTCTCGTTAGTAAAGAGATTTAATATCTTCATATGGTGAGTTGTTTTTTTTAACTATAGAAATTATTATTAGACTTTTTTTTGTTAGGGTTCGGTCAAGGTAAATCCAAAAAAAATACAAATTTTAAAAAGTTTGAATTTTTTCTGAATTTCTGAAGCCATCTTCAGGGCTGTTTAAATTCAGTAAGAATCATAAGAATAAAAATTAAAATTAAAATTAACTGGTTTACAGTATTATAATATAGAATTTCCATAACAAAATGTAATGTTATATCAAACGTATGAATGTAGTCCTCTCCTGGCCTTGTAAAAAAGTTATTGAAGATAAATATAGAAAAATAACTTTTTATATATTTTATTTTCTCTAAACATTTTCATGGCAAGGGCATTGGTGGTTATTTAACTTAGTTTTCTTCTTTTCGTTAAATTTTTTAGAATATTAAATGTAATGAAATTACAAAAGGAGAGTTTGTTGACCGTAGATATTATTCTAAGATGATTTTAGTTGGAGTTTGGTCAAGGTAGATCCAAAAACACAAATTTAAAAAATGTATTTTTTAATAAAGGATTATCTGCCAACGTTTCGGCTTACATTGTAAGCCATCTTCAGGGCTATCATGAAGATAAGAGAGGACGTCCTGTCCCTATGTTCACATTTCCATAACTGAGACTTCTCATGATAGCCCTGAAGATGGCTTACAATGTAAGCCGAAACGTTGGCAGATAATCCTTTATTAAAAAATTCATTTTTTAAATTTGTGTTTTTGGGATCTACCTTGACCGAACCCCAACTAAAATCATCTTAGAGTAATGAAATTACTTTTTCCACCGACTATATTCAGTAATATGTTTTTGACTCCAGCGAAAGGGAAATTTTTTACTGATTTTCCTTCTTGGTCTTTTTCAAACTCGATAAAGTATATGGTTGCAATATTTTAAAATTGTGATTGCATATTTTAAAATTTCATTATTTTAAAATTGCGACGCTAGGGTGCATATATAGAGAAGGCATGTAATCGTATCTGTTAGCTTTATATGCTCCTGTGGTATTTAGCCGCATTATATTTTCTCCAGTTTACCAGACCGACTTCAGGGGTAGCTCAGCCCGTTAAGACGTTTGGATCTCGCAATTCTGAAACTACAGGTTCGAATCCCACCCAGAGCAAGCTTTTATCAATAAATGAAAGTGTCCTGAGCCATGAATGATTAGGTAGTCCTAAGGCGGAGGCATACTGTAGATAGTCCATCCATTCATGACCCTTAGTTGTTGAAAGGGAGGCTAACACTGAAAAATTAAATAAAATAAAACAAAATATATAAATAAATAAAAATACTGACTTTAGAAATCTAAAGCGGTACTTTTATATTCATTCGGAAGCACAATCTGATAGTTTCTAAAGAACCGTATAGGCTACCCCCATTCCCCATAACCTCGAACGACCTATATTTTCTGCAGGCATTTACTGCTTTATATGAAATGTCACATAAATGACTGTCTCATCAATCCTGGAGAGGAACGCTCATAATCTATAAGTAGTAAGTAATATTCAAGTTGTCCACTGCTAGAGCAGTTCTGGACTATGTCTATGTGTATACGACAACTTGTTACTATTAGATGTTTTTTGTTGGAGTTCGGTCAAGGTAGATCCAAAAAATACAATTTAAATTGTAGAAAAAACATCTAATAATAATATCTATGGTAAAAAAAACTCTTCATTAGGATAATTGGTTACGTTTGAGAGGAACCAAGGATATAACCCCAGGACCACCTGTATTCGATTAACGTATACCAACCTCTAAACCACGGGTTTAAAACAAACTTTTTTATATATATGGCCATATTATGGTGTGTATATGTATATATTTTTTTTCAAATAAATTTATAACATTGTATAATATATAATAGGTTGATTTCCTCATGATTCAAAAGGAAAATATTTTGAACAGCAAATCACAAACTTAAAAAAAAAAAAATAAATAAAAGAGACCGCACTTGAGTACTAATAATGATTGGAAACGTGTTTGGAAGAATGGCTGTCGGAGGAGATTGACTTAAGAATAGCTCTCTCACGTCTCCATAGCCAGCTAGAATCTTGACGAATGGTGAACTCCAGATCCCAGCTACCTGTTGAGTAAGTGACTGCTCAATCAATCAGGTCTCCTGCTGCAAGGCCCCCGCACCTCCTTTCCGAGAGTAATTCTACGGGGGTAGAACGCTTGCATTGCCAGCTCCTCGGAATTCATCAAGGGGATGGGGTTAAAAAGAGTAGCTCCGGTCGACATTATAAGTATGACGTTTATTGTTCACGTAGGCTTCGACGGTCGTCAGATTTATTTACCGTTTCTTCTTCCGGGTTGGACCGTGTCAAATTGGTGTTATTTGCCGAGCTTTCGCACATCTTGTGATGGCTTCTTCAGGGCTGAATAGAAAATGATTCTCTATTCAGCCCTGAAGAAGCCATCACATGATGTGCGAAAGCTCAGCAACTATCAACAACTTGACACGGTCCAACCCGGAAGAAGAAACGGTAAATACATATGACGTTTATTTTTATATTGGCGAGTTATTACATTTTTTTTTTTTCAAAACAAAAGAAAATACTAAGTGGTGAAAGAGTATTATCTAAGCGTTAATGCATTTTTGTACATTATATTTATTTATAAAATTGACATGGTTGATGGTTGGATGGCCGTCGAGTAATATGCTAGAGAAGTTAGTCACTGACTGAATTAATTAAATAAAAAAACATAATTATCAAAATTTATATTCATCAATTGAGAGCCTAGCTATTTTCAGTAATTATTATTATTTTATTTTATTAATTTTAGCAAAAACTAACGAAGGAAAAAAAGAATTTGCTCTGAAGCTCTTAATATATATATATATGCGTAAGTGTTGGCGTGCGTGTGAGTGTGTGTGTCTGTAATTTACCAAGATATTTGTTTTTAACTGAGAGAGTTATTTGTGGCCACTGCTTGCTTAGAACATTATAAGATGCTTATTTGCCCTAAGAATAAGGTTAAGGACACCAGAATATCCCTAAGGAACTGTGTGGGTTACCTACACTGATATGGGTTTGAGTCCCGCCGTGGGTAGGGAAGTAAAGGCCGACCCAGTGCTAAGGATATTTATAATAAGGCGGCTAAGGTTCGTAGATAGCCTTTCCCACATGAACCCCTTAACGTCGAATCATAAGTTGAAAAAAAAACAGTTATTTTTAGAAGAAAAGTGAAAAAATCAATTTCCCTTCCTCATGTTAAGTATTTTTGTCTAAAAGCTCCCAATTTGATCGCCATTTACTTAAAAACAACTTCTGTTCTTGAGAAAAGGTTTAAAGGATGGCATTTTCATGCACTTCGATACACATATACATGCCATGGAGAAAAAAAACAGTTTCTTATTTGTAATGAATATTATCATTTTAATTCGAAAATCAAATTCTTTAACTTGGTTGATTTTATTGAGAAAAAATATAACTATTTGTCTGGACTAACAAATCGGTTTTATATGGTTACTAAATAAAGTATATCATTTATATAATATTTAAATGAATATATAATTATGAGGTAAACAATCTAAAAGGTTAATTCCACCACCAATGAATATACAACTGTCATACCTTCCATTGTCCGTCTTCATTGGTTTCTGCAAACCATCTGATGGCAAGCGCTTTCGGACATTGTCCATCTTCTGGCCGATTACATGCGTTCGCTGTCACTGTCTGTATTCAACTGCTGTATTCAACAGATGGTTTGCAGAAACCAATGAAGACGGACAATGGAAGATATGACAGTTATATAATTATGAATTTGGTCCGAGTAGTGTAGGAGGGCGTCCTAACCTGAAGTGAGTTGGGTCAGTTATTTCATTCAGAAAATAACTTATTCTTTTCTACTTCTAGAGGGATGGAGAAAGGTGACAGATAAATGACAATACTTCTTTTTTATTTATTTATTGTCAAACTAAATAAAAAACCAAAATAAAAATAAAAAGAAAAGAAAACTTTCACGTTATTAAGTATAGAAAAAGTCACTAAATAAAAAACAAGAAATTAAATGTCTGCATAACTTATTTTATCACTTTTTTTAATAATATAGTTATAACAATTAAAATTTTATTTTATATTATTTCAAAATATAAATTGAGGAAAAATGCAATACAACATTACATTGGAATAATCGACGATGAGAATAGAGTTATTGATTGTTTTTAAACCCACTGTAACCTCACTCGAGGGCTTCCTTCCCAGTCTTGACATAGTTTCTTATATATTATTTATTATATTTTGAGCCACTGAAGAGGCGTCTAATAACGCGGATATAGTTAAGCAATAAATAATTTTTGTTTGAACTTTGGCCATTTATTTTTTACCTTTCGCCTTCCATCGAGAAGTCTTATATTTGTAAATTATTTAAAATTGCAAATAGCTTCTTAACTCTATTAAATATACTGCCAATCCTTCATATTGACACATTCTTGGCCTAATTTCTTTGAGATACCAATACTCTTGTTTGATCGGTAACTGTACCATGAATTTAACTAGAATCCTTTTAGTATATATGAAGCTAGATCAGGGGAAAAAAATTAGATGATTACATGTTTATCAGAAAGTATACATTTGCAGTAATTTAAATACAGGAAACTTCAAAAAACTGAAATTACAGATTACTTTACTTCCTATACTACCTTAGCTGACGATAGAAAAAGGGTACTTGAAATATTTTCGTGAAATAATGGAGAACATAATTAATTAAATATAATATATGTTGGTTGCATGTAGATAACCATTTTAAAGAGTTGATTACTTATTATCTCTTCTATTTTACGTCAGGAAACTACAAACAAACTGCATTTAGCGTTTTATTACCCAATATTACAACTTTTTGTGAAATTATTTAACCTGTCTTTCAAAAAACAGTTTTTTTTTAATGAACTGGAGTGAAGTTTCAATGTTAGAAAGGTTTTTGAAAATTTTTAACTCCAAATTTCACACAATTTGATAATATCATTGTACTTCTTTTAATCAAGAATAATTCAATTTAATGAAAAAAGAAAACACACAATGCATTATAGCTGTGAATAACACCTTACCATTATCTCCTTTGCTTAAAAAGGAATTCATTTTCCATCACTTGTTGCACCAAACATGTCTTCCTCTAAATAAATAATGAATAATTGTTCTGTTATTTTCAATTTTGTTGAAGTTTTTAAAGAGCCATTCTTATGTAACGTGCATGGTTTTCACTATTCACGACAGCTCCTACCGGTTGCATTGTCCCCAATATTACACAATAACTATAAATAGCAATTTTGAAATTCAGGCAAAATACCGTACTTAATTTTTCATTGAGGTACACAATATTTCATTTTTATAATAAATTAAATCCTGCCCAGTGTCATAGATGTTTTTAATAGGGGGGCTAACTCCCATCCCTCTATTCTTGCTAATAACCATTTGCATAGGAAGGGGGAAAATTTAATAATGCTTCTCTATTATTTTTGTATTAAAATAGCATATATTTCTATCTCCTTAAAAAATTGTATTCTAATAGAGAGTTTTTTTTTTTTTTTTTTTTTTTTTTTGCCTCAGATATTATTACTAGATGTTTTTGTTGCGGTTCGATCAAGTTAGATACAATAAATACAAGTTAAAAATGTGTATTTTTTAAAGTATCTGCCAACGTTTCGGCTTACATTGTAATCCATCTTCAGGTCTATGATAGAAGGCGAGAAGGGACGTCGTATCACAGAGATTGTATTTTCATGACCAAATTAGTGTCATGAAAATAGGATCTCAGTGACACGATGACCCCTCTCGCCTTCATTATAGCCCTGAAGATGGCTTGCAATGTAAGCCGAAACGTTGGCAGATAATTTAAAAATCCACATTTTTTAAATTTGTATTTTTTTTTTTTTTTTGGTTTATCTTGACCGAACCCCAATAAAAAACATCTAATAATTCGTATTTAATATTTCGTTCTATATTATTATTTCGTTTCCGGAAAAGGTCATTAATAGGTAAATAATATTATAAATATGGAATATTAATCTAATTAATTAAATTAATCTTCATAAATCGAAACACGAAAAATGTATATATTATACTTCACAGTCAAAGAAACATTTCTCGATTTGTGATTATAAGTTTGACGAACCTTTAAAAATCTGGAGGCGATCAAAACACAACATTCCTTTTCAGAGTGTGTTAATTATTTTTTGCTTCCAGATCGAAAGTTAAAAATTATATGATTTCAGCAAAACCTCTATGGTGTATCAATAACGCCTTATAAATTCACTGCAGAGCTAATTATGAATGTTCTCTGAGCCCTTATAGCTAATGTTGTGGATGCTGTTACCAATCGCTAACTATATTTTGGAGCAAGATTGGTCGCTTGGAAGCTCTTACTGCCACCATTGTAAAAAAATTGTATTTACATCAAGCCTATAATTAGTAGTCCTATGAACAAATACAGAAAGACATATTTAACTACTAATATTAACTTGCGCACCCGCGCACAGACACGCACACACATATTTATATTTGGGGGTGAAGTGGTTATCTTGCGTGATTCGCTTGTTAAATGAGCTGAATACTAGTCACCCTACTCCTACTCTGAACAAATAATTCGAAAATTTCCAGCCAGGGCGAGTTACAGTAGGGAAGCTAGTGTGCCAATCGATCGACAATATCCGTCAGTCTATAGGCGACAACTTTTCTAGCGAGCAAATCAGTTCCACCGAGAATACGAAGATTATGGGTAGGATAGATCATTTTGCTTCTGTAAAAACTATCCTAACATGTATTCTAATGTGTATATGAGTGTGAATAAGTCAGATATAGATTTCTGACCTCTGGTCCTTTAATCTGCAAAGACAATAATAATATATATTCATATACTATAGCACAAATCTTTTCATAACATTGTTATCAAATTATTTTTGCTTTCCTGAACAGAATTTATAAGAAAAAAATTTTCATAAGTATAAATAAATTAACATCAATAAAGGAAAACTGTTGAAAAACAATAAATGATTTTTTGGTTCTAAAAGTCCAAAAGATTAACTTTAAAATTTTGTTTTAAACTTTATAGACTAATTAGGAACTAGAGAAAACGACTTTATGAGCAATATTTTAGTTTTTGTTTAATTAATAATTTTAATAAATGTTTTATTTTATATCAATCAATTCGAATGTATTGAAACACAACTGATATGAATTATTATTGCATTTATTTCCATTTTCTTATTGCGAATTTCTCATCCAGAATTATTTTTTTTATAATTTTATGCATTGTATTATCTAAATAATATAAATAAATTATTTGTATGCTTTGAACAGTTGGTAAGGGGGAGAAAACAACACTGAAAATAAAACAAACAGGGAGGGAGGTGAATAAAATATCCCCTCAAATTAGAGCTGAGTTGAGGCTCTTAGAGGGGGGGTTGATAAAGACAGATAGCAGGGCAGTCAAGCGAGGTATGAGGGACTCTTGGCGGTGGCCCAGTCCTCGTCAGCTGACTCGCCCATTAGAGAGAATCCTTCAGAAATTTTTTGAGTAATTTGTCCCCATAGCTTTTGTATTTCCGCAAACGTAAACAACCCATCAGTAATACTTCGACTGCAATTTTAGAATTACATGTCGAATTCATAACTAATTAAAATAATACCTCGATTGGACTGTTCGCAAGTAATAATTCAAAATAATAAAACTATCCAGAAATAATTATAAATAATATTATAACTACTAAAATTATTTAGCACATTTTGTGCGTTA
This sequence comes from Oncopeltus fasciatus, assembly GCA_000696205.2. Lineage (NCBI taxonomy): Eukaryota > Metazoa > Arthropoda > Insecta > Hemiptera > Lygaeidae > Oncopeltus > Oncopeltus fasciatus. Next base: position 51,858 of record KZ807002.1, read on the forward strand.
TCT
>KZ807002.1:52612-98571 GCA_000696205.2 Oncopeltus fasciatus
TTTTTTTACAAAGAATAGAAAAGTAGAAGTGTGTAGGATGAAAAAAAAATATTTGCAGAAAATAAAAACTAATTATGATAAAAGCTTGTGTATAAAAGTTACATACATTTTTTATAACATTTGATCCACACATGCGCACGTAACTTCACTTGACATTAAAGTGACAAATGTATTAGATAAGAATATGTAAAAGAAAAGCTTTCACTAATAAATTTCAAAACATTTTAAGTCTTACAGATATAAAGTACATTTCTTTTTAAACATAGAACTCTGGTTATTCCATATATATACATATATATAACTAATTTCAGTTAAATATTTAGAATTTTTACATCTTAAATAACAAATTAATTAAAAGTTGGCATGCATGCTTCATGTCTAGAATAGAATTGATGGGAAATAGTTCAGTTATGACTAAAAGGCTTTTAATGGGCAAATTGCCTAATTTATTTACAAAAAGAAGATGGGTGTGGGACATATACAAAATTTAAAAATATCTGATTAAATATTGATCCCCCCCTCCTTTTCGCTATGCTAACCTTCCCCAACATTAATCCTCTGACCTCAATACGCGCCAAGATGAGCCTGACTCCCTCGCTTGGTGGGGACGCGCAGCTCGCGACAGCGGCCTCTATTATTAGGAAGTTGCAATTAGACTGGGGTTAGTGCACTTCTCGATCCGTTCCCAGGTACCTCGACACATTTGATTCCGACATGCGCCTCGCAGGAAGTGATACGTATTCACGATAGCCGGTCCTGTGTTCTCTGCGAAAATAACACAGACTCGATTTTACTACCGCTGTCTGGGTAGCTCAGGGAATGCGTTCGGGTCTCGCAATCTCCGCGTTGCGGGTTCATCCAAGGAATCGGATGGTAACCTGTAGATAGGCCCTCCCTCCAAGTGTTTGAAAGATACGCTAACACACACACACACAAAAATTCCATAACTTATGGGGAAGTTTCCTTTCTGAAAATCAGGGCATGAAAACATTGCGACAGAACTAGAACATTATGCTCGTATCGGAATGTTTTTTTTTTAAGAATTTAAAATGAATTTTAGCTAAACTAATTTTTTTATTACTGATAAGACTTGTAGGGATCTGAGCTCTGAGCATAAAGTCAACCAAGTATGCTTTCAGTAGTCCTGTTTTTCTAGTAGCCTTAAAGACTAGGCTTTCAAACAGTGAACGTAGGAATTTATTTTGATTTTTTTTTTTAGGAGAATAACATCTCTCTTCCGTCTTTTGGCGTCAAGAATACATTATATACCCTTAAATTATCTATAATTAAACCTCGTTTGCCAAGATTGTCATTATCTAACCAATTATTAATAGGGGCTGTGTTTTTTTTTCTCAGCTAATAAATATATTTTTCCTTTTAAATAACATAGCCTATAATTATTTTGGTCCCTTTCCTTTGAGTGACAAATGATTCAATAGTAAACAATTTTCATACTTTTTTTAGGTAAAAATACTTAGCTTATTTTTGTATTACAATTCAAAGGATCGCAGAACAATGAAAAGTCTCTTTTCTGCACTAATTACTTTCCGATTTTGCTCTTGCGCCTGTTATACTAACACACCTGTTCTCCTCCTTCCGCTTGTACTAATATAAAAAATTCAAATTAAATACAACTGCGTCTTCATCTTGCCTAAATCTATATTTTATTAATGGCTTCTCTTACAATTATATACACAACATATGTTTCCTTTAGGTAGGGGCTGCTGTTGTTGTGTGCTAAGCCTAATTACTGCGTATATGTATTCTTCTTGGGGCGGGAAGGCAATTACGAGTGTAGGTTGGAGGCCGAGGCTTGGAGACGTGTCGGGGCAGCGATTAGCGAGCGGCATCTGCTGTTTGATATGCAAATCAGCCGTTGGAGGAGGAGCGGGCGCCGGGGGCGAGCTCTAACGAGGACCTAACGAACTACCTTGGGGGTAGGCTGCTACGGCCAGACGCTCCTCAGTGTGGTCCTCCGGGAACCACTCTATTACACCGGCCGACTGACACCTTATCAATCAAGCGAATTTCTAGTTGGATCTAGCTTTGATGGAAAAACATCGTCTAGGATGATAATTGTTTGAAATTTTCGTGGGATAAAATACCACAACTAAATTAAATATTTATAAAGAAAAAATTAAATAAATTAAATGACGAGAGTCGACAAAATGTATGACAATGTCAGCTTCCTTGAGTACAAGACGAAGTTTCTCGCCTTTCTCGTAGGGTAGATTCTCGCTATGTAGAGGGAATTGAATAAGACAACTAACAAGTCCTGGTAGTATAACTGGAAAGTACACCGGCCCGGACAGCAGGAGATCCAGGTTCGATTCCTGGCTGGGACAGATAGTTTTTTATTTTCTATTCCCTCTCAATAATTGATCGTCTAGGATGTTTCTCAGCACAACTGTTTGATACGCCTAAATGTGTTTGTATTTATTCTTCATCCCTTAACTTACTCAGGGGCTAAAAATAATTTAATAATAGGACTGATGTGAGCAAAAAGTATTATCAATTATAATTTTAAAAATAAGATGTTTCTCCTCAGTAATTTCCTCTTAATAAAATTGAGCTTTTTTATTTCGTTGTTTTTGTTATACAATTTTTTCACCAATCATGGACTAAAGGGGCCAAAAATATTTCCTGTTAGTTAAATATATGTATGTGTGAGTGTGTGTGCCAAAAAAAATCTCTCATTTCTTGAAGGTTCTAATTCAGAAGACTTCCCTTAAGGAAACCAAGGTAATTCATATTGGTCCAATTATGTGAATTTCGAAAATTTACCGTTTTTCTTCCGGGTTGGACCGTGTCAAGTTGTTGATATTTGCCGAGCTTTCGCACATTATTTCGATAATTGTTTATTTTACCGATTCTACTTAGAAAAAGCAACAAATTACATAGTATCATGTATATATATGAATAGTATATATATAGACTTTAAAACNGTGTGTGTGTGTGTGTGTGTGTGTGTGTGTGTGTGCGTGCGTGCGTGCGTGCGTGCGTGTGTGTGTGTATGAACCTTCCAAGGGGCGTAATATTTTAAATAATTAACTTTACTTCTTATTTACTGGAGAGTAATTATTTGCTGTAAAATATAATTCCAGAATGTGATTTCATTACAAACACTTTGGGAATGAAATATTTTCTGGGATGTAATATTCTTTAATTCTAGTTTGTTTCTTTAATGCGAAAGATCAATAAATATTAAAAAATTACTCAATAAACTTTTACTTTCAACAATCTTAATGTATGCTGGAGTAATTAATCAAGGTTTTGGCCAGGATCAGAAAAGTAAAATACTCCAAATTGTTGGATAATTATTTTAGTTCAGCACTCTGAGATATGTTCATAAACCTCCCTCGGAGATTTCTTCCGAGACGTGATGTCCTGATGATGATTTACAGGTTAAGTTGAAACGTCGGCAATAATATAATAACTACATAATAACGCTGGGGTATTTTATTTTTCTTAACCTAGCCGAAACCCTGACTAATTCCTCCAACATAATACTCGACGGCCAACGAGGTTCCAACCATGAAATCTTAGGGTATTTTAAACGTTTCTTCTGCAGCTTTTACAGTTTATCTTTATCAGCACGAGCCTTCTACTAGCAAGGCTCAACTGATTAGAAAGCTGTAAACATATTCTAAGAAGAAGTGAGTCATTAGTAAAAGTTGAAGGTATTTGTTTAAAAACTTTTTGAATTAATTTAGTTGTAAGTATCCTACTTGGCGGTTAGCTGACAGTTCAATAACATTCAGAGCTTGGCCTGATGCTTGGCCTTGGACCCTATAATGGTGCCAATGCATCAATATTAGATCTCTCCATTTCTCCATTAAAGGACCATTTGGAAATATGTTACCTCGGTGATCCGTCATCATCGGCACTCTTGAGCTCTTGGGCTGTGCTCAACCGTGCCTCAAGCCTTCCCCGGGCCTAAATCACCCTTCACGGAGTAAGATTCATTGTCCGAGATATGAACATCCGTGGAGGTTTTCTTTTCTCTTTTTTCGATCCCTTCGAGCCCTTTTTTCGAGCTGAGGGCGGCGGGCTCTCGCTTTGGGTCCGGAAAGCTGATATTTATCGGCGACTATTTTATGCGCCTGTAACCAACACCCAGGTTTTCGAAAACTCCCACGGGCCCTTTGGTATGGTGGACTTTTGACACTGTTCTCGCCTCCCCCGCTCTCGTTCTGCCTGTAAATCACTCGTACTCCACACCCCTGTTATTTCAAGTTTTTCTAGGATCTGTACGGCCGAGGAGGGGGAACTTATGGGAGCGCCTTGTAGGGCTCTCTGGAATTCCTGGTGGTCCTCAAGAATTTCTCTATAGATGTACTATTTTTGTCTCTGAGGTATTTCCTCCAGATTATTAGTTGTAGCGCCTGATATGTCGAACAAATTTTTAATAGTATAACAACAGGATGCAATGAAAAGTAAGGTAATTATACTTCCCTGCACAATACAAACCATTCCCTATTTAATAACTTCCACTTTCTATGTGAATCAAAACGTCACATAACCTTTTAACATTTTTAATAAAGCTGTTTTGTTGTATTAAAATTTCTGTTCGAGTAATAATTAGCAAAAACATATTTCTTAGAAAATTTTTCTTTTAAAAATTATAATAACTTTTTTTTAAATCTTGACGTAACATTGGAATTTAAGAGACTTCTAATCAAATGAAACTTACAAAGTTTTTTTTACTAAATCAGTGAATTATAATACAGATGCCAGAAGATTCAGTAATATAAAAGAATTTTAAAATCAGAACAAGTTTTTAATACATTAATACAAATAAATATAAATACTAAGTTATCTGCCATTAACCATTTGTTTATGACCGATTTTCTAAATACTTTATTCATCATTTCATCCATAAAATTTATTCATTAAAGAAATTACTCTTTTTTAGTCAACTTCATGAGTCAGAGGGACTAACAATATTTTATGTGTTATCTATTAAAATTATTTGATTAATATAATAAACTAGGAATAATAAAGTACAGGTTAACTATCATGTTATGCATAACAATTTTTTTTGTTTTATGTAGCACAGTAAAGATAATTTATGAATATTAAATTTATTTTATGATATGCTTATATATAGGTACCTTATATATGGTTATATGAAGTTACCTTTATATAACCATATCATAAATTTTCTTTCCTGTGCTACATTAAAAAAAAAATTGTTATGCATAACATGATAGTTAACCTGAACTTTATTATTCTTAGTTTTACCATTATTAAAATTATAAGATATGTTATATATGGTATATATGAAGACAACCTTGTCCAAACCCAGACAACCTTGTCCAAACCCCAGAAAATTCTCTATTAATAATCTCTGCGATCAATAACTTTCCATTTGAATATTAGTGATAAGTGTTAGTGATAATGTATACCCATGAAAATTTTGTTACCAATAATTTTTTTCTTTTTCTTTTTTATGATATTTTGATACTATTTGTCTTTTTCAGAGGGAGTTCTCAGATGAGTGCGTCTTCAACGAGATGATCGAAGAGAACCATTACAACAGCTACAGCTCTGCCAAGTTCAGCAATGGAAAACGCACTCTGTACCTGGGCATGAACAGGAAGGGGCAGCCGAGGCGGGTGATCACGCGTGGCGGGGCCCTCGGCAGGCAGTCCACCTTCGCCAGGGTGCTGACGATGCCGGTGCCCTCCCCGCCGAAAGCGCCTTCCGTCTGTCCGCAGGCCTCCGTCCGGGTGCCGCAGGCGGGCCGGTGTCGCGCGCGACCCATGCGGAGGAGGAAGAAGCCGAAGAGATGCAAGCTGGCCGAGGGCTGCGCGCGGATACGCAAGTCTAGGCTGGAGGCGCGGAAGATACGGCACCGCAAGCACCGCACCGTCAGCGGGTCTGAGCAAATCCTGGAAGCCGAGTTGCAGGAGGAGCTGCTCGAGGAGGAGGAGGACGTTACCATGACAGCAGAGGATGAGGATCCCAGTCTTGACTCTGGGGAATGAGATTGCCAACGTTGGGTAACAGTGGCATCGGACAGGGAGGACATTTCTCAGCACCTGTTATTGCTTTCCTACCATGGAGGGAGCCTGTAAACAGTAAAAATTCCTGCAGAATTAATTATTATCTTTAAATCCATGTAGACATTGACAATCCTTTTCCAGTGAAGATGTCTAAAGACAGTATTTCCACTGCAAATTTTATAGCTCTAACTCTCATTATCTCAATATTCATCTTTAAATATCTTAACATCCTAATATTATACAAAATTTATGAGTCCTAAATTTTATAACTTCAGAACATCCATTCATTAGCAGTTTGTCTTCCAACATCCTTCATAATTATACAATCGTTTCATCTATATATTATTCAACATTGCTATAATTATTCTCGTTAACTTATATTATTAGTTCTTCACCATGTTTTCTTTATTTTAACACATTGCTTCAGTAACTTAAACCGTAACTGAAATCTAATAATTCTGCCAAATTCATATCCCTTATTACACTGCCTAAAATTTTATAATTTTATAATGGTTTATCACCGCTTTCTCATCAAGACATTGAAACTTCCTTCGTGTTTGACATACTTTATCCCCAGATTTCTGATATATAAACTTTCAATTAAATAAATATAAAAATTAATTAAAGTAAAGAATGAGATGTCTATCGAGACTAAATAATATTGTCAATTAAAATTGCAGTTAAAGTAACCAAATTCATCAATCATAGCAACTATTGTAGCTACGGTTATTGGCAATTTAGTATGTTTTGCAGTTGATTGGGAAAGAGGAATTGATAAATTTCCCACGATTTCCCACTTTCTGATATAATTCCATTTCGCCCAATTATCATACCCAAATCCAGCTAGGAAGGCAGCCTTTAGTGTCACTTAGCCTATCTACTTTCTGGTAGAAGATGGTTTATGTTTTTAAATATAATTTAAATACTAAATAACTCTGTAAATATTCCCGTTGTAAGATGTAGCGTATTTAGATACTTATTTAAAATATAGATATTTAACGTTAAAATACTCTGTGAAATAAGACTTGAGCGGTTAACCGCCTGCGACCATTCGTTTGTCATGTGTTTTACACGGCAGTTACTTGAAAAATAAAAATGCATATTTTTAATTGATTATTACATTTTTTATTTTATTTATCTTTTTTGTTTTGTTTTAAAGATTTCTCTTCTAGTCGTCATTATGGCTCTACTGCCTTTATCAATTTTTCATTTGTATTAAGTTATGTGTAAGAAATTTTGTAAATATTAGATGTGTATTTCATTATTTATTATTGTCCTTACTTAATCACTTATTTTTTTAAATTGGTGAATCAAGTATTTAAATTAATTCTTGTAGAATTATTTGACTATGTCAATTTACAAAAAAAATATTTCTTAGCTTTTTTTTTCTTTTTTTTTTTATAATAAAACTTTGTTTTACTAGAAATGTAGATCTGCGTTGTTGTTGATTGCAATTAAAATGTGAAAATGATTTAAAGAGAAATCATTCATGTGCTATATATTTTAAGAACTTTTTTGTAAATATGTGAGTGTGGTTGTTCGTTTGGAAATTTTTGATACGTAGAAAAGTAAGGTAATCTCTCCTTTTAGGGGACTGAAAAGAAAAAAAAAAGGGATAAAAGTAATAAATTTAAAAAAATTTAGAAGATGCAGGACATTCAAGTAACTGATAGGCCCAGCACTGGGCTAGTATTAATTTATATCTCATTTTAGTGTGGTTGTCATCTGTCGACTGTGCAATTGTTTCATCCTTTCTTCTTATTTTATTTATATTTTACTCTAAGTAAATACTAAGACAATAAAATACATATAATTTTTTCCTATAAATAACAACTTTCATAATAATTCATATTGGATGGCTTCAATATTTTTCATTATACACTTATTTTATTACTAAGTTTCGAGCTTTTTACCATTATCAAGTCTAAAAAACAAGAAAATTGTTTTCTATATATATATATAGTTATTTATTTATTTATATTTGTTTAATTTAATACACTAATGCAAGTACTTACAAATTTTAGTCATCTTGAATCACAATATAAATATTAAATCACTAGATAAATTAAAAAAGGTATATAAATAGTTTCAAAAATAAAGTTTAAAATAGTATTTTCTTTATTCTAAGATNTTTTTTTAGATCTACCTCGACCGAACCCCAACTAAAATCATCTTAGAATAATATCTACGGTCAACAAACTCTCCTTTTAAGTATTTTCTTTAGTTTAAGAAAATATTTTCTTGTTTTTTGACCTGATAATGCGTAAAAAATTAAAAACTGTATATAAAAAAATTTAAAATAAACATACTAAAGACACGATTTTGTATAAATCCAAATTTAAGATACTTTTTTTGTGAATTGGCTTCATAAAAAAAAGAATATATTTCGAAAAAAATAGTTTCATAATTTTCTTTTACTATCGGAGAAAAGTTTATGTAATGGGTCAAATAACTTCTTGGACTTCACCATGATGCAAAAACTGTAATCAGATAGGAGTTTTTATTATTAAATCGTAACATATTTCATAACCATTTTAAGATAGTCTACAGTTAAATTTGTAACAAATCCTCCGATTTTATATATAATGAATAAAAATAAAGTTGAAATTTTCCAAAACTACGTATTAACAAAATTTCTTGAGGAAGGAAAAATGAAAACCGAATTATCTCTATTTATTAAATGTTTTTTAATTACACACTTAATTTAGCTTGTTGCATAATTGTATCATTGTCGGACGAAACTTGAACTTATTGATGAAACCAAATTCATTCAACCTATTTCGAGAAATTTAACGTACGGCGAATGGTGGGTGAAGATTACTTGTTGAATATTTTTCTCGATCTACCACCTTGAAACATAAATCTGATAACTTGTGAGGGAGGATTCACATATATTTAGGATTTTAATAGATTATTGAGAGAAGAAGAAATAAACTAAAATAACAATAACCAATAAGTACTTCATCAGGTATCAAAGGCACTCGGCCTCTAAGGTAGTTGTTCGAGGTATAAATTGTATCCTTCGGGTCAACACACAATTATGTGTGTAAGTATATGGGTTCACTTTTTTTTTTTTTTTTGGCCATTTTATTAATCATTATCTCCGTTTGAAGCAAAAACTTGTAAATTGATTAGAGATCTGAGTAAATTATGTAAATATTTATGTATTTCCCTTTTTGTTGGATGTCTTCAATTTTTTTTTTCTTCTTTTAGTATTGCTATTGTCATTTTGATATAATAATGTGTTAACTATGAGGATGGGATAATGGATCTCTAAAACGCTGTTAATAGAGAGTTTTAATAGCGTTATACTTACATAAAATATATAATCTAGATACATTTTTATGTAAGTGCCTATCAATTGAAGAAGATTTTCTTCGGAAAACCTAATGCTCATCGAAGCCTGTTTCTCCTGGCTCTGGAAGCTCCAGCAGGAAGACAATGGAAAAGGTTGACGCCTCACACACGGACCGGTGAGTACTGGGTGTAACGAACGCCATACCCCGCTGGCTCCAGATACGGACTCCTACTACACATGAATTATTTATGGGGGATGGACTAGGAACAATATCTCTCACCCCCGCTTTCAGTAAGAGCAGAGACATGTGTTCTGAATCCTCGAAGCAAGTGGAATATGTTTACAAGGAACTAATTCAATACCAAAATCCAAAGAGGATTATAAATCCGGAGGTAATTGTTGTTATGTATGTGTCTTCCACGGAAATCAGCGAGTCCTTTTGATAATCATTACATCAGCTACAACAAGCTGTAAGTTTACTAATCATATGTACTCAACTCAGCATACAACTTACAAAATCCCCCATAAAATGCTCATATTTACTTCAATAATGTTGTTTTTCATGGAAATTTTATTATACAAACCACAAAATTATGATATATTTTGGGCATCCTTTATCAGACAGATATGACAGCTGTGCTTCCTATAAGAATAAAGTGAATTCTAATGATCCAATTGATTTTAACTGTATTTAATGTGATGATTGGCCCACAAATTGTGATGCATCAGGATGATTACGGTTGATAACGACATGGGATCATGATCAAGGCTTTCTTCATTCATTGATGATAATACATACGATTCAGCTTTACAAGGCCTCCTTGATTAGAAATCGATGAAGATAATAGATGCCAGTCGAAAGCGGCGGATGGGAGGGGGGGAGGAAGGTGATTGAGTGGTTTGGGAAAAACTAACCTCCAAAGCNTTTTTAAGTATTTAATTTTAACTCTGTATTTTGATAAGTCGAACTATAACAATTTCTTTTATATGGTCTCTTAAAATTTCTTTCACTAAGCAATTAAACAGGACACTCATTTTTTTTTAAACTTCTATTTTACATATTTATATCCAGACTAGTTCCCAAGTAAACTTACAGTATCGCCGTCGACTGATTAACTTTTGAATAACTATAAATGTTAGTTTATTCTTGGATCTTTTGCTTATAACTTATTATCATTATTTTGTAACAATTGACTTCAGTTTTGGATGACTTCTGGATGAGAGATTTAATAGGTCATAAATTTTCGACTGAATTATTGTGATAAATGTGTAAAAAAATAAGTATGATTTGCTAATAATCGATTTATTATTTTTGGATGATAACTATTTGGGTACGATTGATGTTTGCAGTGTAAGGTCGCTCGTGTTGATCGCTCCCAAGATCAGTGGAACTTTTTTAAAGTTTTACTTACTTAAATAATAGTGCTAAATCAAAATTGAATTAATGTTAAGATATAATTATATTATGTAGGTTTTAAAAGCTGCCAAATTATGAACAAATTTTGGACTATTTAACGTTTATGTATCTTTAGTTTTGAATTTTTCCTCTATGTATAATAATTTCATGTATCGTTTCCTTAACGAATGTATTTTAAGTTGTTCTTAGAGGACGCTTTTTTCTGCTAAATCTTAGATTGAACTTGATTTTGAATTAAACTGTAAGTTTTTAGTTATTCTGGAATATATGTATAAATTTATTTAAGGTGATGAATGGTTGTAAATTTTATTTCATTAGAAAACATGTTTTGGAAGCAAAATTTTCATTAAAATATACATATTTAGTTAAAATGTATTTATGTATTATAAATGTACTTAGTCAAAGACCAGAGTTACCAGATCAAGGCATATTTAGTGCCATCAGGTATATTCATCACATTTTTTTTTTCAAATGTAGTGACTGATGAATCCTATTGCTGCTAAATGTTCTTAGAAGTGTAGTTTTGTTGTAGTCCTTGTATTATATTTATAGTATTATTAACTCATTATTTTAATTAAAACTACGCTTTTAAAAATATTTGCACAAGTATTTTTTATAACATATCTATAGAGGATCAAATTTTGGTAGTTCTGCTTGTATTACTTTCAGTGGCTAAAAACCCATTTTATGATTCATATTGTAAAATTTAAATTATATATTATTTTTTAAGGATAACAAAAAGAACAAAAGACAATAAATCCCAGTTAACTATGTTAAGTAAAAAAAGATAACTCATTTAATACTTTTGTACATATGAGACATTCGAACAAATTTAAAAACAGTACTGAATACGAGAAAAAGAAATACATTGAACAATCTGTTTTGATGAGAGTTTGTGTTTTATTTATCCTGATTTCTTTTGTTTCATTAGTAAATTAATTTTTTGTACGAACAGAATTGAAATGAACGCTACATATTTAAGAAATAGTTTTTATTATATTTTTTTATTTTCTGTACGAAAGCTCCTAGCGTAATAGAAGACAATTAATCACAATTATAATTTACTCTTAATAGAGTTTTATTATTAAACTAATAATATTTTAGCTCTATTTAAAAAATAAAATAAAAATCAACATATACATATATATATAATCAACATTTGTGATAGTTTAAAATATACATAGACAATAAAATCATCCTGCACCAGGCTTCAGTGAATCAGGGGACATTTAGGATGTATTTATCTACAGCACACGAAAGAAGGACTCCTCTATACATATATAGGCCACCTAATTCTTTTTTTTTCCCCTTTTAATGAGGATTGATAATCAATTGAGGCTGAGTAACTTATCATTACGAATCAAGGAGACGTCGTCCTTTTATCAACATCCAGAACTATATAAGCGCGTAGCCAGTTCTCCCTCAGGTGAGACCACATTAACTTCCCGCTCGTAAACTTGTGCTGCGACCATAGCTCACTCCGGAAGAAAGGAACATTAGAACTCCAGTGGTAAGTCCAGGACAGAGGGAGCCTGGATTTGAACCCCAGGACCTCTAATGTGTGAGTGACTCGGTTACCACAACACCAGCGGCGCCACCAATATATACAGAAAATGAAACACTCGCGGCTGTGACATCTAATAAATGAGATTATATAACAAAGAGGAGTGATGTGAGACTGGGCTATGTGTGTGTGTGTGTGTATATATATGTATATAGCAATCACTAAAAAAAAAAAAGTTTGTGATTTTTTCTTTTTGTGTGTGCACTGCACTCTCTTTTCCACCTGTTCTTGATAACTATATATCGCAGCCGCGAGTGTTTCATTATATGTATAATAAATAAAAACAGGTAGGAGAAGTTTATATGATCACACAAAAAGAAAAAAATTACAATGCGTAAAATATTTCCTTTTCGTGTGTTCACTACACTCTTTCTCACATCTGTTCTTATTATCTATTATTATAATATCGTAGCTGCGATTGTTTTATTTTGTATATTTAGATATACATATATGTATATATAAAGAAAATAAATATATGTGTAAGATAGTGTGNTAAAAAAAAAAAAAAAAGGAAAGGAAACTGAAAAAAGTCATTAATGATTTTAAAATGTGAAAAATACAAGTTAAAACTTGGTATTTTAATACCAAGATAATGTTTTGACTATTGACAGACATTTTGCCTTTTAGTTATGACCATAAAAAATTGCCCATTAAAAGTTAAATTTGTTAAAAATCAATTCAATGCAATAATTAGTATAAGAATCTGTTTACTATAATTAAATTAGCTATACTAATTGTATAATAATAAATACACTCATAGTAGAAATATAACACGAGCGAAAAAAAAATAGATTAATTTTCGAAACAAAAACGGAAAAAAATTATACTAAATTTGAACAAGAACTTTTTTACATAATACAATTTTGAGTTTGCAACTTTAATTTTAAAGTTATTTATTTTATACTATTTTCAATCGCATAATACAATTTTCTGCATATTATTATTTGAAATGAACATCTGCACTGCCATAATTAGTGGTATAGCTTTAATAATAGCTTTATTCTTTTTAATTAATATTAGCTTTATAAGATAAATGTCTATTATGAGATGTAAAGGTGTTAATATATTATAAGTAAATGGTTCTGGAAACGATATTTTAGCTGTAAGAATATTATTATATAATAATAGAGATAATTATTTATCTCTTACTCAACACACTTTATATTAAACGTAATTTTATTTTAAAATTTCTAAATATGTTTCGAGATCACTTCTCGTCGATCCCTAGTATTGCTTCAAGCCACGCAATGTTGTCTACTTGAAGTAGTTAAATACCCTAAATTGAAGCTTTATGCAGTGTGTTTATTCCGTAAAAATAATGAAAAAAAAAAAATTACCGTGAAGTCGGTTTTGGTATAAAACCGCCTAATATGCATATTTCCAACGGTCAATCAACAAATTTAAAAAGAAATTACACTTTTATGTAATTACAGAAGAAGCTTGGGAACAGGAATGTAACCGACTGGGTTTTTATAATTTTTTGTAATATTTTATTTCCTCAGCATTTGCTTATGCAAGAGAATGCCTCCTTCCGGCTTCAAGCGTAACCCCATAAAAAGTTTCTACAGAGGCCAAGAAAGGAACGCGTGTCTCAAATCAATGTGCTACTAGAAGCTGGACTTATGTTCTTCAGTTATGACTAAAGCTATTATATAATGTTCTTGTCTATTTATATAAATTATTAGAAGGTTAAGTTGTCGAATTTCAGGTTTACCAGAGTATTAAGTGGTGTGCTACTCATAAACTGGATGTAAATAAATTTTGCCCTTTCCAGGTAACTAAAAATGCTACTATTGAAAATAAAAAATTAATTAAATAAATAAGGTAACAAATAATAGTCGCATTATTTAAAACATTCTATTATTATACCACAGATAAACATTTAGGAAATTTCAAATTTGTAAAAAGGTAAACATACTTTGCAATATTAAAATTTCAAGTTTAACCCTAAAATAATTAAATGTAAATAATATTACCAAATCAGTGTCAAAAGCACTCATTTGAAGTCTAGTGAAGTTAATTTTATTAATTTTCAAATAAATTTGTAAATAAATCATTTCCAACTAAAAAAGCGCAGTAGTCTTTTTCTTTTGAATCATGGTGGTGGATATAAATGTTTGAAAATAAAATAATTTATGTAGATTTTATGATACATTATCAGATTGATATTGTAGGGGCGTTTACTAAAACAAACGCAACAAAAAATATGTGGACTGTAAAGCAAACTGGTACAAATTGATAGCGGAACAATCATGAAAATAACTCCAGCACTAACAAACTCATTGCATATGGTGATAAGCATAGATAGCGCTAGACAATTGCTTTAATAAATGCAATATATGTTAAATTATTTTCGGGTGAAACTTGTAATTTTAATATTAAGGAAATAAACAAACCTTTTTAATAGTAATTCTATTCAGCACTAATTGTGTTATTCATTTATATGTATTTATCAGACTATACTAATAAAAATGATATAATCTCTCTGTGATAAAATGTATTTTCCTTGAGGAAAGTATTATTACTTTTTTTTTTTAATAAAGGGGTTAGAGTGTGTAGAATAAATTCATCTTGAGAACGACTGTAATTTCTTAATTCTTCAACTTTCTCAATTTTCACATAATATCATTGCAAAAAAAACACAAAAAACACTTGCTCTATTTATATGAGTTAAAATGTGGGCAGTGGTGTCTCTGCAGAGAGATCCGGCCAGACAGGTAAGTGAACCTCTACTATTTCTAGATGTGAAGTCTGCGTCTCCACCTAGGGACAATTAATTGCAGGACAGCTGACTGAATGTGGGCTGCAGGTATACTGCAATACGGGCCATAACAACCCAACAGATGAGATCAAACAAAGAGCTTCTCATGTGTCAACGCTACTCTAAGCTAAATTCACAAACATTAATTTATAATAAATAAAGTAAAAAAAAAAAAAAATAGTTCATGATTTTTCTTTTCAAGATCAGAGGACGCCAACCTATCTTAGGATAGATAGATAAGATATAAGTAGGTCCTTTCAGAGAACGACAGTTTTCATATGAATTTATTACCCTCTAAGTATTCATATGAGGGGGGTAAAGATCACCAACTGCAGCGCACACTTGGAAAATAACTAAATTTTGAAAAAATCTTATCCATAGTGAGCTATCATTTTCCTGAGAAATACTTCTGTTTATCCTCGTAAATGTCATATGAACAAAAATATTAAGATATTGAAGTATGATTTATGCAGTCAATTTTCTTAGACCGAGATATTCAAGTCAATCACACTGCGTCTTTAATTAATCTTTTTTAATGCACGCAGAAAATATACTCACAAATCTTGCTTGTCCGTATTTTTCTTAGTTATCCTCTCCAACGAGGTGGGATTAATTACCATCAAATAATATTCAATATATAGTCAGTATATTTATTTATAAGTCATATTAAAATCCAAATTTAGAATACTAATTTTCATTTCATGCATAAAATAAATAAATAAAATAATAGACCTTGCAAGCAATTTTACGATTATAATTTTTTAAATATTTTTCATGCCTAAATATTTGATTAAGTAATTATGATCAATCACAGTTAAATTATCCATAATGACTAAAAGGCAAGATTAAAAAAAAAAAAAAAAAGGAAAGGAAACTGAAAAAAGTCATTAATGATTTTAAAATGTGAAAAATACAAGTTAAAACTTGGTATTTTAATACCAAGATAATGTTTTGACTATTGACAGACATTTTGCCTTTTAGTTATGACCATAAAAAATTGCCCATTAAAAGTTAAATTTGTTAAAAATCAATTCAATGCAATAATTAGTATAAGAATCTGTTTACTATAATTAAATTAGCTATACTAATTGTATAATAATAAATACACTCATAGTAGAAATATAACACGAGCGAAAAAAAAATAGATTAATTTTCGAAACAAAAACGGAAAAAAATTATACTAAATTTGAACAAGAACTTTTTTACATAATACAATTTTGAGTTTGCAACTTTAATTTTAAAGTTATTTATTTTATACTATTTTCAATCGCATAATACAATTTTCTGCATATTATTATTTGAAATGAACATCTGCACTGCCATAATTAGTGGTATAGCTTTAATAATAGCTTTATTCTTTTTAATTAATATTAGCTTTATAAGATAAATGTCTATTATGAGATGTAAAGGTGTTAATATATTATAAGTAAATGGTTCTGGAAACGATATTTTAGCTGTAAGCATGTCAACTATAACCGCTCTAGTCAGACTGAAATTGATGTGCGCGCAAGACATTTTCTCGAGCTTAGATAAATCCTTCCTATTTGACCTGGGCAGGCAGGGGCACTCATTTTCACGTCAAGAGCTCGCTCCAGCTTTCGCTAATATATCAGCAGTCCGTGTAATTTGGGCCATCTCCCCACCGTTCTTCAAATACATCAAGCTCCGGATGGGAAGACTAAGTGAATATTATCCCCTCAGATTAACTGAATATTCCTTCAGGGCTCTATTAGTTATCTTAGCACCTTATATTTAATTGACTGTGTTCCTCTTAGCAGAATATAAATCCCAAAGTAAATAAACAATCTTCTGGAAAGACAAGTTGGCTCTTCCACTTCTTGACAAGTGTTCTAGAAGGACTTTGTTGTTCTTCTGCGTAACATATGATTCTGAAGTAACCCATTTAGCCCTTGCGAAGAGAGATTTTCTAGAGTAAAGAATAGGTATTTAAGGATAGCTAAGGATAGGTAGCTAAGGATAGGATAGTTATGTATAGCTAAGGATAAGGATAGGTAAGGACAGCTAAGGATTAGGATAGCTAAGGTAGCTAAAGAGTAGCTAAGGTAGCTAAGGCTAAGGTAGCTAAGGCTAAGGTTTTACGAGTAGCAAAGGTGCTAAGGAGTAGCTAAGGTTGCTAAGGTAGCCAAGGCTAAGGTTTTACGATTAGCTAAGTGCTAAGGAGTAGCTAAGGTTGCTAAGGTAGCCAAGGCTAAGGCTAAGGCTAGCTAAGGTAGCTAAGACTAAGGCAGCTAAGGTAGCTAAGGCTAAAGCAGCTAAGGTAGCTAAGGTGGATAAGGTAGCTAAGGTATTAGGAGTAATTGGCATCTCTTGCATTTAAATACCACCTAAAGAAGAAGATGAGTTAGTCTGGGTTAGGATTAAGACCAATAGCGGAATTCCATGTGTGTTCCACATATAAAAGCAACTGTTAGCGGTTAATTAACAAAATTGAACTAAAAATATAAATAAATAGACTCTTTATAGCTTTTTGGGGGGAAAGAATAATGATAATATGCGTTTATAATTCGTTCAACACAATTTTACTTGCACAATTTCGGACCTGTAGATTACAGCTATGGTATTCCTACCAAAAAAGCGTCAAAAAATCATTTATTGTAAATTTTATAAATGAAATAATTGTTAATAAAGAGTTATTGAAATTCACTTAAGATTTTTGAAGGCTGTTCTAAAGTGTTGAAATATTGACATATTTTCTGAAATATTGACTAATTATCCGTACATAAACGGAAATCTCTCTTCTCTTTTTTTTTTTTCAATCTTATAGCAAAATCTTTAAAAATCTTTTTGATTGGTCTTAGTTATACTGAATGAAAATAAGTTATTTTTTTCTCAATCATTAATACATTTTCTATAAATTATATGCATAATATATTGGTGTTTGTTCAGCAATTCCTGTTCAGAACGAATAGTGATATCAAGCCTCAAGCTTCCATTCAGTAAGCAATCACATATCTGCCGCCTGGGAATAGGACATCTTGGAGTAGACTAGACACTGTAAAAGAAAGAAAACCAATCTAAGTGGCATGTCGAGAGGAGACCGCTCTGAATTGGGGATGATTGGAGGCTTGGCCTGGGGGACGTGAGCGCGTTCGCGTCTGCTGGAACTATCTGCGAACTCGTTCTCGG
Organism: Oncopeltus fasciatus; assembly: GCA_000696205.2. NCBI lineage: Eukaryota > Metazoa > Arthropoda > Insecta > Hemiptera > Lygaeidae > Oncopeltus > Oncopeltus fasciatus. The sequence continues at coordinate 70,808 of KZ807002.1, forward strand.
ACCTGCGAATCGCCAAAGTGAACGGGTACTTTCACCGATCTACTTATCGCCTGTAGCAGTCATGGTTTCCTTTAAATGCACAATTGGCATTTACGAGACTTAAACAAATTAATATTGAGTTTTTTTCTCCTTTTTGGATATTTCTCTTAGGGAAATAAGCTATTTACGTTTGTACCATGACAGACTTTTTAAAAACAGTTCTTCACTAGCCGTACGCAAGACAATTATATATGTATATATATACTACCAAAATTAGTTTCATTATTTTTACACACACACACACATATATATATATATATATATATATATATATATATATATAACAGGTAATAGATAAAGTGCAGTTTATTGTACGAGTACACTGAAGAGTATTATACTATATTAAAATAAATATACTTTAAACTGTAGTTCTGCTTTCTTAAAATAATTTACAATTTAATGGAATGTTTCCTTCAAAATCAGTTTCGCGTTTAGTGACCTTATACATGCTATGTCCTACAGAAGGAAGAGTAATATTAATAAAAGGAATCCAGGAAAGAAGTTAATTATAACTGCATTTTGTGGATTCTGCCCGAAAAAGTTCCCAAAGAGTGTCGTAAATAAATAAACTGTAAAAAGTGTGAACAATAAAGAAAGAAAAGTTTTATTACTTATGAAAGTTTTCCCTATTATTTGCTACTACTCTGAAATTTTGCAGGACTCTCATTTAAACTTTCTAAATTTACTAAAGAAAAACAAACTAACTTGCGTTTTTTTTAATTTTTTTTTTTTTAGTAGTAGTAATGATTTTATTTTTTACAAAACTTGATATATAATATTATAAGTAACTACTATCTAATAATACTAATGAATGAAGAAAGAAAAACAGTAAACATGACAAATAATTAATGATAGTGTTATAATTGTAAGCATTTTTAGATTTAATATAAAGAAATTGTTAAATTCAAATCCTTTTAGTGTCTAGGGCTTATCATTCGCATACAAATACAACCTTTTTTAAGGTTATTTCGGGAATAAAGTTTTTTCGTGAGATTGAATACAGTTTATGCTAAGTGAATGAGGCGCAAAATCTCTTTAAAAAGCTATAACCTTTTTTTTATTTATTTTTTTTTTTTATAGGAAAAGCAGAAAACTCTGAAGTGAATAGCTTCGTAAAAAATTGTCTTAGCTTTCTTCATCCTTTTACCTTTAATTTAAAGAGCGTGGAACGGATTTTGTCACAAATCACCAATACATTCATAAAAGATATACTGTCTGCCAAATTCTTATTCCTTATTACACTGCCTAAAATTTTATAATTTTATAATGGTTTATCACCGCTTTCTCATCAAGACATTGAAACTTCCTTCGTGTTTGACATACTTTATCCCCAGATTTCTGATATATAAACTTTCAATTAAATAAATATAAAAATTAATTAAAGTAAAGNTTTAAATTATACTGGAAAACAATTTGAAATTCAATTTCTGTTGAGTTAGATTTTTAATTGTTTTTTTTTTTAAATAGAATTAGGCATGTTGGTTTCAAAACTGTTTTTAATTTTCTTCTATCACGTCACGTTCGTTTCTATGCTAGTCTATACCTGCCTGTTTAGTTACGTCTGTTAAACTGTGGTGAAACGTTGGTGTCGGTAAGCAGTATTTAGTATTTCGTTACAGAAGTTTACAAAACTAAATAGTGTGTTTGAACTGAAACGTTTTCTTACGGCTACCTCTGCTCCTACACGTCGAAAGTGCGAATACAGCCCCTATTCAACCCCAGTTTTACCATTCCCAGTCCAAGGACAGACATCAGTACATTTGTCAGACAAGCATATTTTGCCATTTTGTAAGTGAAACTTGGTGATTAAGAAAAAGCATGGGCAGCTCATAAAGTGTGTAAACAGTGGGCCGAAAATCTTGGTACAGTGAGTGATGAGCAGGGTGAGCGTTCCCATCAAGATTTGAGGGTCATGGACGCAAGTTATCAAGGTAGATAAGACGTACATATGATGGCTGACTATTGTTGGAGCTTCAAACGCGAATGTACACAAACTAAACACTCCAAAAAAAGCTACAAACGCAAATTTTTATCTTAATTTTTAAGTACTGTTCATTAATTAAACAATTTTATATGTATGAACTCTATTTAACTTACATCAAATGTTTTGTAAACTGTATATTTGGTACGTTTTTACTTTATGTCCTTTTAAATGCATGATTTTTATGGTTTCTGAGGATATCCTGTAGTTTAAAAAGTTGACGTGATAGACAAAATCAGAGGTTATTCCCAGACTCTGACACCAAGAATTAGTGAAAAAACTATGTCAGATCTAACTCAACAAAAAATGTCTTCCCCAGTGTTTTATATATATATTATATTTTTTTATTTAACAAAAAAGGCTTGTTAAGAAATATGGTTGCTCAACCTTCGATTGCTGAGTATAGAGCATTATTAGCCACGCAGGAGATGTAGAATATAAATGTTATAAAATTACTTTTACAGACATTTTCTTTTGCTTACTTCTTCTTCTTAGCTCTAATCATTATGTAGATATTCCCATTTTAACTGCTTCCTTTTTTTTAATTTTCCTCAATTCTCATCCTTGTCATCATGGCTGCTTCTTTTCCTAATATTAGGGAAATCTGCTAATAGGTCAACATAGCTCACTGGATTCATCTGGCAAGAAGATTTCCTTGTACCTTACCGCGTAATCTACTTGACGGGGAAAGGTTAACACAACTACTACGATAAAAGTCCAAGTCACCCTTCCCGTTTCCTTCTTAAAAAAGACGAGGATGAAGTGACAATATGTCTCCAAAGTCCGCCGTTTGCCCGCAGACACAGGTACAAGCCCTCTACAAGCCATCATAGCCTAAGATCTAATCCAAAGATCTTATCTTAAGATTAGGTTCATCATAGGCTAAGTGAATTTCCCATGTTCTATTAAAGATGCATATAACAACAAGCTAATGAACGAATTACTCTTAAAAATGTAAAAGGAATAGATAAATAAAATACTCCTTAATTATTAGGTTATTATTCTATTATTGCCAAAGTTTCGCCTTAACTAGTAAGTCATTATCACGACGATAATAAAGTATGGATAGATCCCCTATGGTTTATAGTCATAGCTCAGAGTGCAGAACTAAACCGAGTGTGTTTACTTCATTATACATAATGGTGATATATTATTATCGCCCTGATGATGACTTACAAGTTAAGTTGAAACTTTGGCAATAATAAAATAATATTATTACTCAATAATGTTGGAGTATTTTTTTTTTTTTTATCCTGGCCTAAGCCCAGATTATTTCACACGCGCAATACTCAACGGCCGACCATGCTTGCTGAGACTAGGTTGATCGGAGTAGAGGAGATGGAGTGACTAACCTACTAAATTATATTCTTAAATATTATCATTAATATTTGCTTTTTGTACAACTTTACATAATATAAATGCTATAGAATTATTATAATCTGAATTGTATTTTACAACTTGTTGCTTCACCATAATTACAGTATTATCAATAAATATGCTTATTCAGTTTTTTTCTTTTATACCTTCTCCCTCAAGCAGGAGGTTTAACCCCTGCCCCTTGTGCTAGAGCGGTGTTTCTTAATTACGCAATATTTAAAATAGATAAATGAAATTCTATGTTTGTCTGAATTTTTAAAAAAACGATTGGTGTTGTGTGAAAAAATGTAATATAGTTTTTATTAATGATTTACGAAAAAAAATTTTAAAATATAAAATCTAATTTCTTAATTTTCATTTCAGATAATTATTCTATGGGATTTTTTTACATAAGAAAACTAGAGATGCAGTTTAGTATTTGACCTTTTTTTTACTAATCATTGAAGGAATAACTAACCAATGAATTGTAAATAGTTGTCGGTATTTAAGGCATTAAAAAAAAATTCTTCAGGCCATAAGAGGTAAAATATGTAAATTTCTAAGTTTTATATACCAAAATATTAAATAAATAAGTTTCTATAATTTTAAGAAAAAATATAAATGCAGCCTATGAAAAAAAATTTTAACTTCCCTCTCACAGTCCGCTGGACTTTGTGCCAGCCTTATTTGACAGAGATCTTATATCCAGTCCTCTGGAATGAAACTGGAAATTAGGTAACTATATCTTTTACGTGGCAAATTTCCATTTGCTGCCCAAATACAGTTCGATCTTCAAATTGTTACATAATACCTGTACTTTTATATTTATTTATTTGTAGCTACAGCTTGATCATTTTTCTCTAATTTATTTACTTATTCTATTTACTTATCTATTTAATATATTTAACTAATTTATCCACTTCATATAAGACTGGCTTTAAAAATTTAGTGACATAGGTACATTAAAATATTTTTAATTTTTTCTTTAAAATTTAGTATTTTACTAAATCTAAGATGATTTTAACTATTTTTTATATATTTTAACTAACTTATTTAGATAAGATCTAAGATAAAAGTTAAGATACTTTTCATTTCATTTTTATGTAAATTAAATTTTAGTGTCAATGTTAGTTTTTTTTCCCGCTTTCAACTTGAATATTTATATATTCAAGATAACAATTGATTGAATAATCAATAATCCCACAAACAAGAGGTATGACGTTTGGAATGTTTGATGCGTGCATAAAAAGACAGCCTCTAAAACGGAACTAATAACTATAAAATTTGAATTGGAGAAAAATGTCAGACTATAGTCATAGTACATAGATTTCCCCTAGACCGAGACCTATAGGTCAAGTACATATTATTTCAAACGAAAATGCCTTTTGTTTCTTCAGAGAGGTAACAGGATTTGTTATTTGCTATAGTTGGTTTGCAAACATTTTTTAAGTCCCTGAAGAGATGCAAAAAACCGGTTAAAAAATAGTAGGGCAATAGTAATAAAAAAATTTACTTTTAAATAAATCGAGATGTACTTGACCTTTAGCCAGAAATGTTTCACTAATTAAAAAGAAAATTTAAAGAGTATGCCGTTAAAAATCCGTAATACAATCATATTTTACTTTATGAATCAGTAGGCATGTTGGAGAACAAAAAGGTGAATCTAAAAAACATTTTATTTTAAGGTAGATCTATGATACTTAGGAAGGTAATTAACATCACAATTAAACCTAAAATATGTTAAAATGTTAACAGATGTCCATTTAGCAGTATTTTTTTTTAAATAGTAGCTGGCTTGATTTAGGATAATGTTCTTGTTTAGGAGATTATAATATACTTTTATTCTCACAAAAACCCTCATTTTCTAAAGACAGGAGAAAAAGAACAGTCATCGATTAATGAGCTGTTATAATAAAATTGAATATCTCTTGTGCAACTCGTCATTTTTAATAGGATTAGCATAATTCCAAGATGAAACACTTGAAAATTGTCGGCCGCAGAAGATGGGCCTCGTTGCCCCCACTTAATCTTATTTCGTAAGTGGAACCAGTAAATCACAGAAGCCGAATAAATATGGAAATGACTGAGCACGGATGATTTAGAACTGCGAGCGGATGTGAGTTACAGCTCCGGTGGGCGTGATAGTAGCCTTGCTCACCGCTAACTCTCAGCTGATTTGAGCTGACAACAGCTGACTCGCACCGAGCAGCTGACTCGTTGCATAGGTCGCGAGGAAAAAGAAGCTTCTATTAATAGACATTTTTCCTCGAGTGCACTCTAACTGACGGTTTGAAAAGATCGTGTACTTCCCAGACTTCTTATTGTAGTGGAAATCCTTCTCTTTTGATTTTCGAGAATGATGTATGTGTCCCCTTCTTCAAACCTGCTGCACATCATGTATACCAATGCAGGGAAAAATCCCATCTCGTAGTAACGGCACCATGTAGTCAGATTTACCAAAGTCCATTATACTCCCCCATAGCATGTACTAATGACTAATTTGATCCGAAAAAATATAGTCTGAAAAAATCAAGTACATTTAAGATGATTATGGTCGACCAATAAAGAGAAGGTGAATCCTTCCAAGCTACACTTTTATATATCTTTCTAAAAATGCTTTAATCTTAATATTATTATTTTAATGTTCTCAGGGATTAATCTCTGGTATATCTTAGACTGCGGCCGACAGGCAAGGAATCCAAGACTATTTAAATTAATGAGAGGGAACAGAATAAAAAAATCTATCTGTCCTCGCCAGGAATCGAACCTGGATCTCCTGCTATCCGGGCCGGTGTGCTGACCGTTACATCACAAGGACTAGCTAGATATCTCACTCAATTCCCTCTTACTCACTCAAGTCCTTGTAGTGTAACGGTCAGCACACCGGCCCGGATAGCAGGAGATCCAGGTTCGATTCCTGGCGAGGACAGATAGATTTTTTTTATTCTGTTCCCTCTCATTAATTGTTATAATTTACGTGGGATAAAAAACCACAACTAAATAAAATATTTATAAATTACTATTTACTATAGTATTTCCATAGACCAATAAAAAAAAAGTTATTTTTTATAGATAATTACGTATTTTAAACAGACAAAAAATTCGATTCTTTTTTTTTTCTGATTTTTCTGAAATAGTATTATGTAACTTTATAATGCTGATAACTTTTAGTACGTTTTCGGTAGTTTGCTAAAAAAATAATAACGAAAATGAATGAAGAAATCAATGAAAATAATAATAATTATTATACTACAATTTTCAATAAAATAATAAAATATAATTTAATNATAATATCCCCATAACATTCCTGGGGATATTGTTTCGAAAGTATACTGCTGTTATACAATTATATGTTTAATTGGATTTACATTTAATGTTTATATTTCTAAAAGAGTAGACATTTATAAATTAATAATGGATATACACTTTATAAAATTTAAAATGTTCAAATTATATCAGCTAGCAATATCAAGATACTTATTTCTTATTACACAGCACATTGTCTTACAGTTTATATGTTTTTTTTTTTGTTTTTTTATTGACGTGTCAACCTTTGGTCATTATTGCCAGGGAGATATTATTAGATGTGGGAAGATATATTAAAGAAGAAGAAATTTTCCGTTTATATGTTTTTTCCACATTTTAGCAGGGTAAAAAGTGCGGTCCTGGGCCACAAAAAGGAGGGAAATTGTGGTGGCCATGGTTTCGCGCCAAAATTTCTTACCTCTTTGCCTACCTCTTTAGATGAAATGGCTGTGCCCATAATTTTCCGCCAAACCTAAACTCTTCACTGATCGCTAATGACGTCACTGAATTCACTTTTATTTGAAGATTTAGATAGCCTGCTTAAGATTACTATTTTAAAATTTTAAGATATTAAAGTTTAAAGACATCTATTTGAGATTTAAATTATTATTTAACTTAATGAAACGATGTTTCTGGAATTACATAGTCTTCAGGATAGCTCTTATTGTCATTTTCTATGTAGCCATAAAGTGCATTTTTCGACAGTTTATCAAAGATGGGCCTCGAACCAGCGAAGCTGGTCTTGAGGATTATGAGAGTAAAAACACATATTACTGTTTGTTATTAAAGAGTGTCATTTTATCCATTCATTTTTTTCAGAGTTCACACTTGATTATAGCAGATTCTGAAGAATCAAATAGAAGCGATTCTACTATTTTTTTTTTTTTCAACATTCATATTGATACGCTTTAATAAGTATTAAACTAAATCTTTAAATAATCCTTAAGGAAAAGAAGCATTCATACAATTCCTATGGCTTACGATAAAATGAGCGACATTGAACCTGGCTTAGAATAGCTATGACGATGAGGGAAGACTTTTGTTAGTTTGCATGAAAGGCTATCTTTAGAGATTGTGGATTTTTCGGCTTTATTTACATAGGCCCAGAGGAATGTGCAGACTCTAACCTGCGAAACTGTACAACCCCGGATTCCACGGGCTTGAACAACTCGCTGATAATATCCGGAATTGTCATCAGAGCTCCAACGGTTTGCTGTTACTGATGACTTAAGTGCATCACAGCTAATGTAAAAATAACTTTACATGGAGTAAAAAATCTTCAGTGACTCAATCATACGTAATCCCTCCCTACATGACGCTTGCACATATCTAGACTAATTTTCCCGAGAAAGCGCTCCCCACACATGAGCTACGTAAACTGGGATGTGTTTCCATTACTAACTACTCCAATCCGAAATCTCTCACACCTTTGTGGCAAGTAACTTTCTTGGCAATGTACTACATTCATCACTATCAGAGTACCCGTCCTGATACTTGCTCAGCTTGTTCAAGTCCCGCCCTAGAGCCATGGATATTTAAAATAGGTTGGTAACCTGTAGATATGCCATTTCTTTTAGTGAACCTATGTGGTGGTTGACAGAGAGGTCGGAAAGAAGTGTTAAACGAAAATAAATTTTCTCAAATACTCACCTCTCCTTGTATACTTCCATTTCTATAAAATCTATAAAAGTACAAAATAACGTTTAAAATACTGTTATTATTCAAAGCAATTTCTCACCGTAGACGTCATTCACATATATATCTCCCTTCTGTCTTCAATCATTATAATGTATGACAGTATATCATTTTTTGCTTCTACCATATATAGTTGCTGGTTGGTGGAAGGTTCTCAGTCAAAGTACCAATTTTTACCTCTACATTACTTAAATTTATTAGTCTAGGTAGTAATCAAACGTATTCCCCTAATCATTTACATCAGCTACAGCTGATATCATATATTAACTTATGTAAATGGTTATAGGAATATGTTTAATTATATTATTATGTATATTATGTATGTTAGACAGTTATTCGTATTCATGTGCTCCTAGACAATAAATTTAAGTAATGTAGAGGTAAACTATGAAGTTTTGGGACCATTTCTCAACTATTTCACCTTTGACAGTATATAAAGATTTGTATATAAACAAAAGTAATTGTAAGGATTTTAAGAAATAGATAAATTACAAAGAATATATCATTAAATTAAGATTAAAAAAGGTTTGACCATTTAAAGTTCCTCCGTCAAAATTTACATTGATTTAATTAAATATAACCCTTGTTCATTCATGCATTCTTACAAATTGTTTTAAGAATTGTTTAAATTTTTTCTGAATGTTTTTCAAAGTCTATAAGTTAAAAATTTATACTTCCTATATAACTCACAGCTTACCTTGATTCAACAATTTTTCATTTATGACAAATTAATACACAACACATATACATCACGTAATTAACTGCAGCGATAAGTAATTTACGTCCGACGATTACCGAGTAAATGGATAGGAATATCCACAAAGCTGAGGGCTCAGATTTTTTTCCCCATCAGCTTGTTCAGTCTCGGTGCACTGTAACAGTCTACTTCATTATACCTCCTGTCATATGTGGAATTGCTATAGTTTACACTTCGCCGCCTGGATCCTCAGAAGATTCTTGGCACCGTCTTAAAAGTCAGCAGTCGTTTTAAGTGGGTTGTACGATATCTCGACTTCAAGGGGGTTGATTTATGATAACAGAGGATTTCGTAGATCACAATATCTTCATTTATATGAAAACACAAAGGAATGTTTAATTATACACACACACACGCATACGTTTGGTGGGCTAATATTTTTTTTATAAAATATTAGATTGCTAAGGTATTGCTAAGGTTTGTTAAGGATTGCTAAGGGATTGCTAAGGTTTGCTAAGGATTGCTAATATTATTTGCAAAGTGGGTAGGCTAATATTTTTTTAAGTGTCTATTGGTCGGATAAATTTCAATTAAATTTCAAATATAATCATACTTTGATAATTTTGTGAAAATGTGAGGTGACGGAAAAGTAGTTTAATGGAGGGTGAGGCATATGTACTGATATATTCGCTGTTATCCATCAGTTCATGTTCATATACCATATTTTATATTAACACTACGATCTTCAGTGATCGGCTTCAATAGAAAAATTTTTCTCAGCCATATGTCGTATACTTTAGCAATAAAAATATTTCATATTAGAAAGGTTCACCTTAATTAAACTGAATCATATGAATTCTACTAAAATATATTAAATATAGAATAAAAACACCTTAAATTCTTCAGAATTTTTCTCATCACTTAAATTAAACAATTATTTTGTGTATTATATTTTAAGTTAATTTCTATTCAATGTAAACTTTTTGTAAAGTTCTTTTTCAAATGTATTTCTGATGGAATGCTGAAAAATAAAGTGTCATTTTTTTTTTTTTTAGAACGTGTTAAAAAATCAGCCTGAAAAATTTTTAAATCGTAACTGCTAAGACAAGGTTACTTTCTTTGAAATAAACTGTTTGCTGATCAGACTCTCAGTGTTCTAACAGTCATCAATCTGTTTGCAAATCATTGTGATTAAATTTACTCAAATCCTTTGAAAAGCTCAATAAATACGTACTTTTTTTTAAGTGTCATAAATAAATTTAGTTGTTCTTAACAATGCTTTATCTTCCTCAATCAATCTCGCTGATCATTGACTTAAATGTAATACTCGTAATCGAATGTAATGCCTATGTACACTTTTTTTTTACCAGAATGAGAGCAACATCGATAATGATAACTTAACTACTTTTTCAAATCGTGAAAAGGTAAAATCTTTAACATCCTCAGATATTTTAGGTACAAATTTCCAAGAAATGCAGGTAATAAAATACATTTTTTTTTAGTTAATTGCGATTATTTAAACATTATCCCATATTTTAAGAGTGTAAAAGAAGTTGAGAAAGTGCAGAAGATTCTATTTTGCCGAATTATTAATGGAATAAGCTCAGGCATTCTCCCTGTTGAAATTGTAAACAAAATAATAATGCCACATACTTTATCGGGCAGTCACGAGGCAATGTACACACTGACTTTTAGTTAGAAATGTCTGTCAAACTGGTACTTGCTTAACTAAGGGAAATTCTCAGTATTTAATTTCATATTTATATTAACAATCTAAATTCTGGTCTTAAACCCTCTAAGCCAAATTTGGCTTAAGTGCCAAATTTGGCTTTATTATTTTAAAAAATTTGCTTGCTTTAGGGCGTACTGACAGATATGTTTATACAATTTTTACTCCATATATATTTATTTCCAAAACCGCTTCCGATATTTAGGAAAACCACCTTGATGCTATTCAGCAAAGGTGCAACAAATGAAGAATTAAATCAAATGAGTCAAATCTGCACAGAGGTAAATTTTCAGCTGAGACAAGAATCTCCCAATATCGTCACATATAGTAACATCCCTATACCTCTCACTGATTCAGTCTGTTGCCTTCATATTGACTCTCGACTTAACTGGGGCGAACGTATTAAACATTAGATGCTACGGACTCTTATATAGACTTTTAAGCTCTATATCACAGCTCACAACAGAGAATAAACTGATTCTCTGTAAGACATTACACTACGACCAATCTGAACATAAGGTGTAGAACTCTGGGGTGAACTAAACCTTTCAACATCCAGCGAATACAATCCTTTCAATTCAAAATCCTAAGAATAATTGCTAACGCTCCACTTTATGTATCCAACTCTACCCTTCGTCACGACTTAAATATTCCTTTTGTCGAAGATCTCATCTCAAGCCCAATCCCTATCTTTGGATTCTAACCCCTATAATCCACCACGACGACTGAACCGAATATGGCAAGGCCCCTTCCTTTGCAGAGGGAATAATATATATTTTTTTAATCTACGTATTTATATTTCTGTTTGTGAATACTGTGCCATAGAATTGCAAGATGTTTTATTAACGTTATTAATAAAGATTTTAATGGGCTCCATTTTTAGAATGTCCTATGTAGCATTGGCTAAGATCCGTTAAATTTTTTTGAATCTACCAACGTGAAAAGCTTGATTTCTTCATGAGAAATCTGATAAGAGCCGAGAAGAAACTTTGAAATTTTCAGGCTACGAATAGAGAAACAGAGAAAGAAACAATCCAAAGAAAGATAACAGTAATTGAAAGTTGTTATGTCGTTAAGTGTGCTAGCTTTAACCAAGACTACGGAGAAGGAATTACAAGACAACAATTTGTCACAACATACTAGTTATAATTCCAGACATCAATAGCCAGCCATTGGGTGAAATTGCATCCCTTAGAAACTGCTGATTGGTGGAGGCTTATATTATCAGGGGGATGTAGAAAAAAAAACAGGTCAAGAACCTGTACTCTTCTCTGTACTCCGGTTGCAATCGTCCAGCCGGGAGTATTGAGGTAGCCGCTGTGATCTCGAAAGTTCTGTAAAACGCATAAGTAAAAAAATAGCAGTGGCTGTTTTTGAACTGTTTTTTTTTTTTTCCTATCTTCAACCGTATGAATATAAGCAGTTGTTCAACGATTAATTTGCAAACACAATTGAAGTAATTAATTAATCCAGGTAGATCCGCTGTTATAAAGGTTCACTAAGCAAAAAAAAAACTTTATGAAATAAAATTTGAAAAAATATGAAAATATCGAAACATCGAAAAGGTGTCAAGAATATTGATGAACAAGGAACATGACTTAGCCAGAAGGAGACTCTCCATTGACCTGAAGTCTGAAATTTACACCAAAACGTTGGCAATAATAACAATTTTTTTTATTACAGATTAGTTTTTATTTCATTAAATCCCAAAAATGTAATCTCAATCAATGTTCCCTCATTTAAAACTTTTTCATAATTGAAATAAAAAGAAAGATGTCCGTCTCCTTGTGGCGAATATAAATTTTGGTCTCCATCTAACCCCATCTCCTATTTCCCTCAGCCGATATTAACCAAAAAAGAACCCTATAGCTTTAAAAGAGGGCCAGCCGAACTCTAAATTATCTTTTTAAATATCTTGCACTTGAGAACAGCCGGTATTGGCGGGTTTGAAGTGATTCCTGAACATATAGTTCGAGAGACATGAGGTTTCATGACTCTTAGACACACCGGACCTCCAGTGCGCTAATGACCACTGGCAGTTGATGCGCACGATTTAAAAAAAAAAAAAAAAAAAAAAAAATCATGAACAGATCGCAGAAAATTGTAAGTGAAAGATGGATTATAAAAAATTGGTGGGCAGAACGACTAATGACGAATAGAAAACCTAAAGTTTATTACAGAAAAATAGTATTAATTATATTGGATAAAGTAGGCTAGAATATTCAGGATGTAATGTCTCAATAGAGACGAAGTAGGTAAAGAAAATTTTTTCTTTGGATTAAAAAAAAAGAAAAAATAAATTTTTGGATTACCTCATCAATGAGAAAGGAAATGAAGAGCAAGATGCAAATAGAAAAATGAAATACCCGGTACCAGGTTATACCGGGTACTTATACCGGATATCGGGTACTTATACCGGGTACTTTTACCGGATACCGGGTACTTATACCGGGTACCGGGTACCAGGTACTTATACCGGGTACTAATACCGGGTACTTATACCGGATACCGGGTACCTATACAGTAGAAGAGTGGTTCAGAGACTTCCAAAGCTTAACCCCTTAAATATTTTCATTTAACCCCTTAAAAAGTTATTCTTTTAAGACTAATATATTTTCATTGAGGGAAAATCATAAATAGACAAAAAAAATAAGAGTTGTGCAACCATAATTTTGTTCACGCAACATCATAATCACCTGAATATTCACCATGCATTTTTTATTACTCAGCATTGAACTATTTGGAGTCTACTAACGTGTAATTTATAACGTTTTGAAGTATTTACAATGAGGTTTTTTGTTACTAAAATTCTATTATTTTAGGAGACATCTTAAACTGTTGGATTCCATAGCGTCCAACCCGCCCTCACTCACACTCCTTGTCTGAAGCTTCCTGCTCCTCTGATGTACAAAGGCGGCACACATTGAAGATGATCTAATATAAGCGTTTTGCGCTGAAGCCTATTTGAGAACTGCTTTGAAGTTTCTAAAAAAGTCTCTGAGAGCCAGTCGGGGAGATCTTGGCAAACAAGGCATAAGCTGAAACATCTCCTCCCTCGCTCAATTTGTAGGGAGCAATTCATCCCTCCAATCCACTGCCAACATGAAAATGAAATATACCTTACGCAAAAAAACAAAATTGCTCTCGCTTTACATCCCAAAGTAATTTAACACATTAATCATTTTAAAATTTTCTCAGCGACAATTAGAATAAGTTCCTAAACCCCTGGTGAGACGCATTTCAGTCATGTCTCATAAATTAACGTGCCAGTTTAGCTATTTTTCTATTCGTTTTAATTACTCATTTTTGTAAAATATAATACAAAAATATCTTGCCACACTTCATTATAATTAGAGTTATTATAATAAAAGTTAATTTATAATTAATTGATAGTAATTACTATAGGTTATGAAAAAAAATTATAAAACATGATGAGTGCTAAATTTAATTACCTAATATTTGTGTTTCGTAATACTAAAAAAAAATCTCCTATTAGATAATTTAAATATTNTGCACTCTCTATCCCACCTGTTCTTGATATATATATATATATATATATTTGTGGTATTTACTCCCACATTAGTTTTATACAATAAATGAAAGAGAACAGAATAAAATTAAAATATTATTAGATATTGTTTTTAATCTTTTAAGGACAGAGATTCCCTCCTTCACCCTTTCTTCTATTTTCTACAGTCTGTTTAGGGCAATTATTAAATTGCACTTTCAATTTATTTTTCTCCTTGGCCATGAAAATTTGAAATCTTTATAATGCTCCTGTACATTTGAGGCAAATAAAAAAATTCTATCTTTTGTGTTTCTTTTTTCTTTGTGAGTGTGTTTTTGTATTTGGATGTGCTTCAGAGAGAAAAAGAGAGAGCGAGAAAGAGAGAGAGGAGAGAGAGGGAGATATTTCCTTTTAAAAAATTAATCTAGCCCATATGGAAAACGGTGAAATTGAACATTTACAAATTTGGTACGTATAATTGTAACAGTTATTGAAATTCAGATATTGTTAATAAGATAAAATTTGTTGTAAGGACTTATCTGAGCTCCAAAAATGTCATTAAAAACGTAATAGGTTTGATTGTATATATTTGACGGTAGGTTTCATTATTATGATTCAATAAAACAATCAACTGTAATAAAAAAATATTAATATTTAAAAATAAAATGAAATAGATATTAACTTTTAAAAGATATTTAAAGACATTTAAATTGTTTAAATTTGTTAATCAATTATGAATCATTTAGTTAATTCATGAGGTGTCATTTTCAGAGAGAAAGGGTTTTTCAGGTCTCAGTTTTCATTAATTAAGTATTAAAGGAAGTAAAACACTCACAAAAGCTCGGGAATATTTATTTTTCATCTCATAGTCTTGACCCATCTTCAGGACAAGCAATGGCGGAAGAGAGTTTGCCAATTTGTCTAGTGCCTGCTGTAAACGTTCAGTATAACAAACATGAAAAAAAAAAAAAAAAATTATTATCAGCTTATTGATAGTAAGAAAGGAGAAATCCACCATTGGCTACACTATACCTGAGGATGACTTCTTACAATGTAATCCGTAACATTGTCAATACAAAATAAACATTCATTTTTAAAGAATAGCTCACTCTCCCATACCTGATGGACCGAGCCCTCAGAAAAAATCCCTCTAAGAATCGTTAAACAGTCGATTTAATTCATTTATATCTTCGAAATATAGAGATTATACTTTTTCAAAACTCATTCTTTTGGTTATTTTTTTTTTCTTAAAAAAAGAATTTTAATAAAAATATTCTGACCATATTTAGAGTTTACAGGCAGGGCAGGGTCCGCCGATCAGATGTCTACACCCCCGAATCCCGTTTGAAATACTTATTTCTGATAGATGCGATTACTCCCTAAATGGTCCCTTTAGAGAATTAGCCGAACAAGTTTAGCAAAATGGAGATTATATGAAATTGCAGTGTTCCCAGACATACCAACTTTCACTTCCCCAAACTCATCTCGGCACGAATCATTATCACGTCCAAAATATTATCCAATCGGCAAATAGTACTGGAATATTAATTAACAAAAAGCATTTATTATATTTTAATAAAAACTAATTTAATTAGAACTAAATCAATCATATTTTTAGTATGAAACCGTAGAGGTATTCCTGTCTGGTTTTTTTTTTGTCAGTTTGTTTCTGTTCTTCAGACATATCAATTGATAGAGTTGAATACAGACAGTGACAGTGAACACATGTATTCGGCCAAGAAGAGGGACAATGTCCGAAAGCGCTCACCAACGGAGGGTGGTTTGCAGAAACCAATGAAGACGGATAATAGAAGGTATGATATCATTGATATTTTGAAGAGAGTAACGTTTAAAGCTATGGTTTGCAAACATTGGTTTGTGACTTTTTAAAATTATTTTTATCTGGGTTTGATGAATATTAATTTAAATTCTCACAGATTAATATATTATGTAAACAAAGGAAATAAATTTTAATATATTTTACTATATTTGTAACTAAAAGTAAACTTGAATGAAGTGATATGGATTTACTTTGTCGGTCCTTGGTGACCCGGAGTTGAGTGCAGATACACCGGTAGCCTTTCTCTTGATTGCCGCACCAGCAGCTCGACTTGGCAGTTCAGAGATATGTGTTCGTTCCCTCTGCCAATTGAAGAACTCATAGCTCACTGCTCCTGCCGTCTTCTCTTCCCAGTGCCCCGGATTCTGATGGCACTCTGTGCGAAAGAAGTCACCTAAGAAATACTACATCTGGAAGCAGGCGTTGGAACGTTCCGCTCTCATTGGCTTCGGCTTCGTGCAGTCACCCCCAACCCTGCAGAGGGTTTCATTGTCCTCAGAAGGGGAGTCATTTTTTTCTTACTGAAATTTGAGAAGGATATGAGACACAGAAAATCAGCAATTACTGAAAAACAACTCAAGATTCATAAATTAAAAAAAACTTTATATTCTTGGTGCCCTTCTTCTCCTTAATAATATATAATAATACACAAATTATCTTAAGGCAGTAATGATTACTCAGAGTAGCATGGTTGAAAGTACTGTAGATACATCTATACACAGTGATTGATGCACATCCACAAAGCATAAATTAAAGGAAATTAAATATTACATTTAAAATGTTTCTTAAACCATTCGCCTAAAACAAAGAATACATACTCAATCATAAAATATTTCCACCAATCTTCAATCACTTTCCATTCCCTTCTTCTGATACTCAATTATGAATTTAGGCATTAAACTTCGTCCAATTTTAGTTCAATGAAACTTAGTGTCAATTTGGGTTCCTTTTTTCAACAGCCTATTGAATTCTAACTATTAGAAGATTTACTCAAAAGAAACGATTATTCATTAAATGACTTTTAAAGAAAAATAAAACGAATTATTGATTTTATATTGTTGAAGCTATAAATATAGTCCTTTCAAATTGTATATATTTATGTCAGCTCTTGCTACAGTAATTTTTAATTTGAGAAACCAAGTTCGATTATTAAGTTCATAGCATAAAACATTCTAAGAATTCGACAATAGCTGAATTAGTACGAGACTCACAACTAAGGAAGATATTAAAATTTTATAAAATAATATGTCTTTATTGTTATGAATTTAGAGTAAGGAAACTAATATATCAATAACATATGAATAAACTAAAATAATAAACTGACAATATTAAATAACGAGGTTCTGCAACTGTAAAACACCATACATTTTTATTTTCTAAAAAAAACAATCAGAAAAAAAGCTCAAAAGAATTATTTTTCTCTATATTTAAAGTGGTTTATACATCCTTTATATTTATTTTATACATTAAGAAGAGCATTTTCACTGGTACCAACAGCTTTTACTCGAATCCCTATTTTTGAAAATTATGAATGAAAAGAAAAATGAAGCTTGGATTCATGGATGTTTATAATTTAATGGAATAGGCAAAGAATTTCCACTATAAAACTTTTATGGATCATATTTTGGTGCGTACAAACCTCAAGGATGGAAGAGAAGCTAAAAGATTCATTTCATACATTCCCTGAAGACTATATTTCTGAAAACTTAGGAGTTTGCACTGAAGAGCAGGATGTACAGTTCCAACAAGATGTCTGGGCAGGGAACCCTGAAGATGAAATGATTATATGTTTGTCATTGGATGGTTAATCAAAGCTCAAATGCGGCCGGAGAAGCATGAAAAAGAAGAAAAAAGTTTTCACAAGAACATAAATATAAAATTTTAGTAAATCTAAATTAATTGTTTTCAGTTAGTTAACTTTGTATTTGAGAAAATTATTACTAAAAGACTAAAAATAATAATTTTATTATTTCAATAGGAAAGTTTTTGTTACCAATATTGATTTTGCACACTTAATTTTAAAAAAACAAAAAAACAAACCTTACCTGACCTTAGTAAATGGAGCCAATTTTCATAAAAAAGATTTAAAAAGAAAATTATTAAGCAAGAATATATCCTGTGCAACTGACAAATTCTTTCAGCAGGGTATAAATTAATTTTTTATAAGCTTTAAAAAGATTTTAACAATCGAGAAGATACGACATATGGAGATTTTTTAGAAAAAAGGGTTCTTTACAATTCACAGAAACAAATTCATTGATATGTTGAATAAAAGATTCGTAGAACTTCGTAAAATTCCACAAACTGTGAGAGAAGTTTTCATTTATAGTCTTCAATTAGTCTCAATTTCACATTATCAAATAAAACTGATATGATTTAGTACAGTCGATTGTGCAAATCTCAATTTCACAATCGATTACTCAAAGGGAAATGTGGGTGGGGCGCTACTACCGCCACCTGCAGCCGACTAGCGGTATCTTGGCAGAATGACCGCCGGGGCGCGAGAAGGTCGCGTAGTCCTGGCCTCGGTCACGTACGCCTCGCCAAACTCTGACGTCAAAGTTCGCGTCACTCCCCCCGTCTGGGCAGTGTCTCCCCCACCTCCGCCGCTCTCCCGGTTTGTGCAACAGTCATACCTCTCCCACATAACTCTATCGTTTGGATCCGAAAATAAATATGTACTAACCAGTTGACAGTCGAGCTTTATGAGGAGAGGTTAGTTTCCGCCTAAATTTCAGGACTTCATCAGGGCAAATTGGCTGATGAGGGGAGGGGGGAGAGACTCCTGCTTTACTGTAACTAATATATAAACGCTAAGGAATTTGTTTTAGGAAAAATTAGAAGTTTTTACTTCAAGACAAATAATATTCTAATATTAATATGATTTCTAAATAAAGCTGACATTATAACCAAACTAACTTTAGGTGAGCTTAAAGTTTAGGCTTTGATCAAAAGTAAAATCTAAATTTTAGATTTGAATTCATATTTTTTTGTTTGTTTTACATTTGCACTTCATTTAACAAGATGTATTTAGGTCGAAGAACACGGAAGAGAAAGTGAATGAAAGACATTTCTTCTGACAGAGCATTAAAAATCAAGGCTCCAAAGTGTATATTAAAATTATTTTAGATTACATCTCTAGAGGTAGCTACTGTGTTGAGCACTGAAGATTAAAAATTAATCAAATAATTAATTGGGAATCTTAATCGGTAAACGAAAGTTTTACAACAGTCCAAGACACCATCCAGTGAAGTATTAAAATCTCCCATGCCTCATTTTTATACCTCTTTGATGGTAAGGTAGGCTTGTACAAGCAATCGATTTCGCCATTCGGGTTAGCTATTGGATAAGAGCATCTGGCATCTCTTTCTAGAGACAGAGGCAAAAGATCCTCAATCTTTATGAGTTCTCATAGTAGATATGTAGTCCACTTTTAATTAGTCATCTTTACATAAATATCCTTATGTACATGTACTACTCACTGCTCATAAAATGCCAAGACGTAAAATGCATTCAGTTCATATTTTTCTTTAATTATTCCACTTATGTGCTATTTCTCTGCATTTGTGCTTAGCAGAATATTTGTACTTTGAGGTATCTATTTTGATGTGATGTACTTTTACCCCTCTGAACGTAACTGATCGTAATGTAAAGAGTTAATTCCTTTTCAGTAATAGTATTTATTTTAATAATTAAGAGATTAGGATATGTATTGTTAGATAATAATATAATCTATGACGTCAATAGTGGATTAAGCAGGAGTATGGAGTAGTATGTAATGTGATACTGAGATAGAAAGCACATCTCTATTTTTTTTAAACTTTATCATGACCTCTGAAAAACAATACATAAAAGATAATAAGAAAAATCAAGAGAAAAAACAATGGTTTGAATACCTTGATTACGATCTATGCTAATATAAGTTGTCAGCTGTTGGATTTGGTTGGAAAAAACTCTAAGCGTGAATGCCTTCTTTTAGAGCTTTTGGAATGTTTTTGTCTCTGCCGATAATTGACATATTAAATTTGTCTTTGCACCTTTGTTCTTTGGACCCCTAGTTTGAATATCAAAGATCCTTAGCAATATCCCGGGTTGTTTTTTCAATGAAATTACCACTAAACGATTGTAAATCAGTATCTTTTTTTTTTTTTTTTTTTTTTTTTTTTTTTTTTTCTGAAAGGACAAAAAAAAACTCATAAAGAAAAGATCATCTCAGCCTTCAGAAACACTAAAAAAAAGAAAGAAGACGAATTTAGTTTTTTCACTACGGAAGATTCCAGTTTTATTACAATTTTTTTTATAAGTTTTAGAAAACGGCTGTTGAATGTTGGAACGAATTTCTGCTTGCTCCACATAATTTGGTCAATAATAGCAAACCCCACTTAAAGGTGAGAAATTAAATTTCCAAAACTCGAAGGGAAATAAAAATGGAGATAGTCTCCTCAATCTATGTAATCACCATAGATGTTTCATTATCATAATTGAGAATCTTATATATTTAGCGAATTTTTAGGTGTTGAGTTCGTTCTCATGGCAGATATTTTGAGGAAAAATACTTATTACAAACCAAACATACTTGTAATTTGTGTTTCTGGCATTGCTCTAGTATATATATAATTAAAATGTGCTATGAAATGTAATTTTCTGACATTTAGATCCAACAAAATTTTTACAAAAGGCTTATAATGAGGAATTTATTCAAGATCTAGGTATTAGGGTTGAGCGCCACCACCTTAGCTAGGTCATTTAATAGTACAATATATTAATATACGAAGGGTTTTCGTCTATCAATTTCGGTCAGAGGTGTCCTGCCGTCCTGCCAAGGGTGTCCTGTTTCCCACATCATCCAGTTCCTCCAAGTTTCCCGAGCCAGCTCCTCGATGCCTCTGGGGATTCCATTCCAGAACTTGGTGCCCGCATGGCCAGCATCAAAATCACCTGCCCAAATTTTTGTCTACTTTTAATGACGCACAGAAAATTTATTCAGCTGAAAAAGAATGTGCGACTGATTTATTTACGTCAATATAAGCCTTAGTAACTTCAAATTTGATTATGAATAAATGTCAGCCGTTCAGCTTGTGGAAATACTTGGTGCGTTTCAATACAAATTTGTAAAAATACATTTAATATCATACTAAGATGATTTTAGTTGGGGTTCGGTCAAGGTAGATCCAAAAAACACAAATTTTGTAATGTAGACATTGTATTTCTACAGCCCTGAAGATGGCTTACAATGTAAGCCGAAACGTTGGCAGATAATCCTTTATTAAAGAATACATTTTTTAAATTTGTGTTTTTTGGATCTACCTTGACCGAACCCCAACTAAAATCATCTTAGAAAAATATCTAGGGTCAATAAACTCTCCTTTTGAACATACAACATTTAATATCATATTTCCTTGGTACTCATTAAGCTATTCGTCTGTATCGAGGGGTGATTTTTCTTCTTTGTTTTTTCATCCTACGTAAGATGAGCTATAAATATGGTTCATTTGCCGTAGCTATTAGCAGAAATAGCTAAAAACATATTCCTTCCAAAATTTTATATATTTTTTATACCACTAGCGTACATAATTCGTAAAATAGAAGAACTAAATACAATGCTTAAGCTCCAAGTCGCAAATAGTTGTACCAGTTACCAGTTGCTACTTTGTTAGGTTGTAAATTTTTTGTATGCGTTGTGTTAAAAAACAAACCGGGAAGTCCACGTAGTCTACGTTGTCTTTGCATTACAAATCTTTTCCTAGCACATAAGATAACAGTGGTATTCGCAGGTTACATGGACGAAATCTTCTGTGGACTAGCCCATCTTAATCGGCAACCCCTTTGAGTAGATGCCAGTGAAACATCCCCGATATTGAGGACAAAGTATTTCAGACATTATAAGGCGGTTAAGGAATCCATTTGGCCCCCCCGATGGAATGGAATGTTCATTCTTAGAGCAATCCAATAAAAAGCCCCTTCTAAGGCCGTCGTACCCCGACCTATTTCCTTAGGGTGCCTTTCCCCTCCTTCTTATGCCTTCAATGTTTTACTTAAGTACTTCAAACTAAGCAGACATTATTCAAATCTGAATCCTGCATTATTTTAAGATGCTCTCCCCACTAGAATGGGTGTAAATATGATTGTTTTAGTTCATGACATAGTTCCCGGACAAAAATCTATGCAAAGTGAGAACTAACATAAATAAAGAATATAAATACTATTTATATTGTGGTATTTTATCCCACGTAAATCTTAAACAATTAAATGCAAGGGTATAGAATAAAAATGTAACTGTCTCAGCCAGGGCTTGAACCTGGAGGAGATCCAGGTTCAAGCTCTGGCTGAGACAGAAAGATTTTTTATTCTGTTCCCTTGCATTTTATTGTTTAAAAATAAAAAATTTCTATATAACCAATTTGGGTGTACGTGTGTGTTAGCCCCCGTTTCAACCACTTAGGGCCATGGAGGGAGGCGCTGTCTACAGGTTACCACCCCACTCTAAACATCCATGGCTCAGGCCAAGCTTTTATTTCTAGATTTGAACTTAGGATTACGAGACCCGAACGGATCCCATTAGCTACCCCGGTTTTTCTATCAAATGATGTTAACAACCTAAAGACTGAGTTTACACATAAACAGTAGAAGATAAGCGATGTATCGTAAAGGATATCCGACAGGTGACAGATGGTTGAAATTTCTATGAATGCGACAAAGAATGTTCACATTTGTATTACACATAGCGAGCGATACGTTTCAGAGAGTGCCATTCGCTCCTCCCTGCCTACAATACTTCGGACAGTGAACATGTGAGGAAGAAGAAAAAACAATTCAGTTGCTTCTATCTTTCTTTATTGTTGTCTCACTTAAACAACATACAAACTCAATCTCAAACGAGAAATCACTGCCTCAAGAGGTAGAACTGATTCTTTTTCAAATTATTTTTGCTAATGGTATCTATAATCACACACACACACACACACACACACAACTTACACTTTAGCATCGAGTTTTAGATATAAATATAATAAAAACATAAAATCAGAAAAGTTGCTCAATTACTAGGAAGTATCTCAATGCTGAATGAGCATAGGATAGGACTTATATTGTTTTTTTTTTTGCATGTTAATGAATTATCTGNTATATATATATATATACATCCCTTTGCTCAAGGGTTCGTGTTACGAGCCGACAGCCGAACCATGGTGCACGATGTCAGGAATCTAGAAATGCACCCTGTTGTTCGTTCTTATAATCCTATGTCAAAATCAATACGCCTCAAAACGCTTCCCATACATAAGCTCCATTCCAAACAGAAGAAGGGAGAATTTCACACTTACATTTTTTCGCCAAGGTGGCTCCGATTTTTTGCCTTCTATCATTACTTTCCTAGCAATATCGGTATATATAAGTTATATTCTATCACGCTAGTAGACAAACAGATAATCAAAGAAAATAATAAGTCATTCTCTTCATGACTCTCATTGTTTGAAAAAGACGCTAGGTCAACTGAATAGAAGAGATGCTTATTTGATTAAGTGTTTTTAAATTTCTGTTACCAATGGCTTTATTTGGGGCGTTATTTCAGCTCATGGGATCCGTTTGGATATCGCATTCCTGGCTTCAAATCTAGCCCGTGGCAAGATTTTATCCATAAATAAACACTTGTTCTTAGCCATGGATGTTTAGAATGGAATGACAATCTGTTAATAGCCCCGCTCTTCATGACCCTGGTTGATGATTGAAAAAGATGGTTGAAAGAGAGAATAACACTTGGGAAAAAAAAGAAGAAAAATCGGATGTCACCACTGACCTATTTTTGATAAATTTAAAAGTCATTATTAAAACAATCTAATAATATTCCCTGCATTAGACTATGTCCACAGCAGAGACCAAGTGCATTGCTCCCTTGCAGGCGAGGTCAGTTGCCAATGATTGACTCCAATTTCTCTAACTGACCCTTCAAGGATTATTTTGTTAGCAGAACTACGTGCTATTCCGACCCAGTAATCCCAACTACATCCGCCTCCGAAAATCACAGTTAATCAAAGAGTTGTGTTAAGAGATTCACGATTAATAGCTACATTAATATTCATTGTAAATAAGCTTAACGGTAACAAAGAAGTTCAAAACTTATCGACTTTTTTGACACCATCAAAAATGAAAAATAAATTGTGGCATATTGTTAGCACTGATTAATATCATCATACTTATGTGTTTATAATGAATAAATTTTGTTTTTTCTGAAAGAAACAGGATAAAAAATCATATATATATANATCCAGTTTTCATGCACAATGAGATATGAGATGAGATAAAGACATTCTTCTACAAATTTTTTTTTTTTTTTTTTAATATTTTGATAAAATTTCAACTAACTTTCCAAGACTAAACAGTTACAACAAAGCCTTGTATATCTGCACATCAATATATGAGATATATACTGTAACCTACACTTTCTATCAATGTGGTCATAGTTAGTATAATATTACATTTATCATTGAACAAATATAGACAACCTTCTTATTTTATAAACTAGTTATAATAGTTATAAATAAATTTATCCATTTAAATACTAACCAACAATAAAATACTTAATGATAATAATAACAATTTAAGTGGTAACTTTATTTATACATATACATATGCTACACTTATTTTATTTTAATGTATACAATAATGTAATATAAATATAGTGTTACAGTATATATGTGTGTGTGTGTGTGTGTGTGTGTGTGTGTGTGTGTGTGTGTGTGTACATATGTATACCAATGAATGAATGTATATAAGCTTCTCCTATGTGGAATCTGTGATGGTCTTCTGATATTCTGTGGAAGTCACACCTTGATATCGACTTGATTTCCTAGAGGGTTTATGTAATAAAATAATATCTATCAACAATTTCTCTAAAATAAATGTTGCAACAAGGTGATGTTCAGGCTGTCCATAACTTGGGGTTAGATTGAAAAAAGTTTCAAGTCCCTGTAAAACTTTTTGTGATGTAAAGGAGTATATTGAATACAGATTAAAATAATTTTTACATTTTCCCCATTGTTTAAGCTGTGGAAGTCAACCCCTAAGACCAAATGCATGAACTACGAGAGAAGGAAGGATGAGTCAATGATACTTATTTCTTAGATGGTGATATGTGTCTTGATTATGTGGCAAATGTCATTTTAAGTATAAGAAGAACCAAAGACATAGTCAGTGCTACACAACTACACTAGGTTATCTAACTTTTTATTGTTGAAACAAAGTTATTAAAGGAACGTATTTGGACTGGTCGGAGATGGTTATCTGGAGCTTCTGATACTTTTTGGAGAGGGGACAATTTATGCTGATAAAAAAAAAAAAAAAAAAAAAAATGAAATGCGGTACCATAAGTTTAATTTCTACAGAAGTTATACATAAGAGAAAAATGATAAATGTCCTTATGAACCCTACAAATAGAGAATACAATTCTTCTTAATATAGCCTGAGCTTTTACTATAGATATACTCCAATACTCTTCTTTACACTAAAAGTGAAGCTTATAAAGCTTCTATTTCGACTTAGGCTTTGCTTCTTCCGGAGGGCATGGCTTCCATCTTGAAGCCATTCTCTTAGCCTCTTCGTTGATTGTCTCTGCAAGAAGCTAAAATGCTCTGAAGATGGAAGCCATGCCCTCCTGTAGAAGCTAGGCTTAAGTCGGAATAGAAGCTTACAAGTGTGAAGAGGACTTCAACTGTTTCATTACCTATTTGATGCCTTCACCCCCAGCAAAATATAGAAGATGAATCTTCTTTAACATTTTATAGTTCCATAGTGAAGTGTTGCACTTCTTTACGATATATTTTTATTTTTATAAGTAACAGAATTTATTTCAGCAGTTTTTTTTAAAATATCAAAGCGACAAGTTGACCTAGTTTCAACTTGGATTCATTGCAAGAAATGAGCTCGGAATTCATCCTAGTGACCTTTGCAGAAGTAATGACTCCTAGGCGGCCAATTTAAGCAGACGAGACTCAAAGCACGTACTCCAACTATTGATGGCTCGCTGAACAATAGAGCACGAGAGAGTATGAAACAGCTCAGATGGTGCACAATTGACTTACAGTAGCCAGAATTCAATAATAATCCATTGACGGCCGTACATTCTTTTTCTTATTCACTTTCTAATATAGAAAAGAAGCCATATTCAATTAAGTGATTGCTAAGTAATGTAATTCATTATAAGAAATGTAATTCATTCAAGCCGCTAATAGATTTCTCCCTTCGCATATTTTTCGCATACATTTAAAAAAAAGGCTGAGAATATAGATAAACGGATAAAATGGAGTGAAGGTATAGAGTACATTCATTTTTATCCAAAGAAACAGACTCGACATCTTAAATTTAGTCTAATGAAACAAAAAAAAAGAGTTTGTAAAACTCAATGTTATAATAAATAAAAAATAAATGTTAGAAGAGTAAAACTTAAAAAAGTATATGTATAATAAATATTAATTTTGTTGTGGTTTATTATTCCACGAAAATTTTAAACAATAAATGATAGGGAAATGAATAAAAAATGTATTTGTCCCAGCTAGGACTCGAACCTGGGTCTCCTGCTCCAGCAGTTTTGTTATTCTACTCCCTCTCATTAATTGTTTAAAATTTACGTGGGATAATAAACCACAACTAAATTAATATTTATAAATGTAAATTAAAAAGGAAATAACAGGAGTCGATAAATAGCTAGACAAAGTCAGCTCCTTCGAGCATAAGACGATGTATGTTAGGCTCTCGCTAGTGTGTTGGGAATTTAATAAGTTATCTAGCTCGTCCCGGTAGTGTAATGGAATCATACCGGCCCGGAAAGCAAGAGATCCAGGTTCGAGTCCTGGCTGGGACAGATAGATTTTTTTATTTTATTCCCCCTTATTAATTGTGTATATGTTTAGTATTTATTTCAGTTGTAGTTTGTAATTGTTGAGTGCTGAGTAACGTTCAGAATCGTTCTCGTTAAGCCCAATATTTTTAAATTGTCAGTATGCATAACTACATGTAACCTTCTCGCATAGGTTTTTTAGTTGAAGAATAAGCTATCGCTTATCACAGATGTCTCTTACAGCCTATGGGCCACAATAGATATCCCATATAGGCTAACGTCTTGGATAAATGTCCCTTACAGGCTATCGTCTCCTACAGTTGTGGATATCTACAAGGATATCATCTTGTACAGATGTAATTTACAGGCTTTCGTTCTAAATAGATATTTCTTACAGGCTAATGTCTTGGATAAATGTCTCTTACAGGCTATCGTCGTCCTACAGCTGTCTCTTAAAGGATATCATCTTGTACAAACGTCCTTTACCGGCTTTCGTCCTAAATAGATATTTCTTACAGGCTAACATCTTGGATAAATGTTCCTTACAGGATATCGTCTCTTGCAGATGTCTCTTACAGGATATCGTCTTTAGCAGATGTCTCTTACAGAATATCATCTGGTATAGATGTCTTTTACAGGTTCATACAGAAAGCTTGTAAGTCACATTTTTACTGTGTGTGAGACAATTAACAATCTTAAAGTCAAAATAATTCAATATCTTTGAATATCTTTGATGAATAAATCAATATATATATATTGCCTGAGTTACCAAACAGGTTATC
>KZ807002.1:147490-160407 GCA_000696205.2 Oncopeltus fasciatus
TATATATTTATTATTATTATTATTTTAATTTTTTTTCCGCATCGACTGCTTGCGGTCATTAATCTAGAACAATATATCTATAGTAAGTTGATAAACTATTTGAGTATGATTTTCAGGAATTCTCAGGAAATTCGCTAATTTAATATAGCCCCCTGAAATGTATTTATTATTGAATAATAAGTTACAATAATATTATTGAATATAATTTTTTAAATCATTCAGTTCTTTGACTTAAAATAACTTCTTCTTTAATTTACTGTGTAACTTGGGTTACAAATAAATTAATTTAAAAAATTTGACTTTATAATTCTTTTTAAACGTCAAAGTTCAGTGACACGATTGGAGGAACCTCCTCTGCTTAGTCGAGTTCATTTTCACCTCAAGGCGAAAAATACTGTTTGAAATAGTATTTCATTCTGTCTGAAATCTGTCTGAAAGCCATTAAACCCCATAACATGCCCCAAGTTAAAAATTATAGAAAACACATATTCATCATCAGCTGGAGAAAAGTCTTATTTTTCTCGGTCCTCTTGAACGTAGAGCACTCCATTTTGAAGGGCAAGCCTGAACTTCCTCGTTTGTCGGAGTCTCCTTCTTCCCCTTCAGTACCCTCCCAAACTGTTCCGGCTAAGCCCTCACGGTGCATTGTTTGCAACCCTTGTAAATAAAGAAAATTGGAAAAGTTTTGAAGAGAGTCCCTCAGTACTCTCAGAGATAATTTATTTGTTTTCCCCTCCAAGGTTGTTCGGGGGTTGGTGAGCTGCAGTGTCACCACTGTGGGGTGAAGACCTCCCTCCCCCTTGTCTACTGTTTATAAGCTGTGTGCTTGGGAACGGGGATTCTTTGTGAGCCTTATTGTGCATATAAGTTCATGTGACGGGCTTTTTAAGTCTTATATTGAATACTGTCACTTATAGAAGTATTAGCTTATGATTCTAAATTTATATATATATNTTATATATATATATATATAAGAATTTAATTATTTATAACATTCTGCACATGTTGTGCACCTTGTAATGGGCTGGTACAATAATATTATAAATAAATGAAATGTTAATTAGCGTTAATGTTAATGTTACTTCGCTTAATGGAGAAGCTGCCCAAAGACAGTACTCCTAAATCACTATTTATTTTATTTACGTATTCCGATCTAAGGATTAGCAACACCAATAAATATAATATTGAAACAAAATTCGTTCCTCCGCTTCAATATAATTTTTTTATAATTAATTATAGCATAGCGCTTTCAGAACATACGATGCCATCGTCAGAGCTCTGCGCACCTGTCACTAACAAACCAAACAAACTTGTAATAACTAACTTCAAACATTTAAAAATCATAACAAAAAACTAACACATTAATTTAAGACCTATATAAACATATATATATATGTATATATATATACACACACACACACACACACACACACACACACTTAAAATCAGTTTTTTTTATTGTCTAATTTATCATTTTAAAAAATCGCAAGAGGTCAATATAATAAAATATTGTCAATAAAATAAAATCTAGCCATAAAAAAATACATAATATATGTAAATACGACTGAAAAGCAAGACAGAGAAATTCACCTATTGTGGAAAATTAAGACTTTTCCGCATCGGAGGTTGGCAGCTTTTTGTCGAAAGGCTACAAAGGGGAAACAAGGATAATAAGCTTAAGAGATATCAGAGCCTTTGAAGTACGTCTGTAAACTTAAGTCAGACTCCTTAGTTTTTTCTATCCAATTTTACTTCTTTCATTCCCAACACATTCATATGTCCACCGTTATACATTTTGTTTCACAATTTAACAAGTTTTACCTCGGTCATTTTCTCCGAGGTGGCGCAAAAATTCGCTATTGACCTGTTCCTGACACCGTTTTTTTTTTTTTTTTTTACTTTCCTTCTTGTTTGACCAACATAGTTGCTACAAATGGCATGTTTATTTTGTACATTCCTGAAATATCTCCAATATCTATGGGATCTTATGCTGGCCAAGTAAAGTTTTAGTGACTGTAGGTTCTTGTATGTGTCATTAATATTGTGCTTTTTTAGTATGTCACCAAATTATTTTCTGGTACTTTGTTCAAATACGGTAGAAAACATCTACTATCTTTACTTTTTATAGGTTCTTCCATTGTGTTACCTAATGTTTATGTGAAGTTTTTCCCTATTCTTTTATTAATGAGTTTCTCTACCCAAACTCCACTTTGAATTGAGACTTCATTCTTAAGACTTCAAGTTCATTTTTATTAGCAAGGTGTTTTATTAAAAGTGTGCTCTTTAATATATTCGTCAGTGGTAAGCGGTAATTGATAATAGTCTGTCAATAGAAAAAAAAAAAATCTTATGGCTTTTTTATTAATATGAAGGACACTAATTATTTGAAGGAGTGTTAGTAAATTAAAAATGATCTTTGAAATCTCACGGTATCAAAGTCATTAGCTTAATTTCTTTGAGGGAAATCTGAAGAAATGTAATAATAATATTCTTAAATACATTTATACTACGTACAATAGCTTCTTCCGAGCTTGTCGATGTAGAAATGTTACTTTTTGCCGAGCTTTCGTACAACATGTGATTGATGACATCATCTTAGGTCTTAGTTTGTAATTCTCTTCATCCTCTGAACAATATCCTCCCCGTAAGTATTATTAAGATGATTACGTAGACCTCCGCGGTCTTCAGAAATATTCATATACCTTCTTCGGGGCTTGACCATGCGGGAAAGTGAATTTTGCCGCCCGATTTCGCATATCATATCTTCTTCAGAACCACCTCATGGGAATTCTCATTCTACTTTCAGCCCTGAAGAAGTCATCACAAGATGTGTGAAAACTCGGCAAAATCCACTTTTCGACATGGTCAAGCAGGGAAGAAGATATTGTTCAGAAGATCGTAGAAATCTACGTGAACATAAACCAATACTAGTAGTTTTTTTTTTTTTTTTATTGGGGTTCGGTCAAGATTTATCCAAAAATACAATTTAAAAATGATTTTTTCTTTTAATTATCTACCGAAGATTTTGTTTACATTGCAAGCCATTTCCAGGGGTATCATGAGGGCGAGTCGTGCCACCTGGATCACATGTTCATGACAAAAAAAACTCTCCATTTGAACTGATATAAATCAATACTGTTTAATTGTAACATTTTCTTCCTCGCAATTGGATATTCATTGTGCAATAGTTTATATTCGCGTCAAATGAGTTTACACTCATTGACAGTTTCATCATGAGAGGTTTTCGTACCATTTCATTCATGTTGCTGGAAACCATGTTGCTATCCGCTGGTTGAGCTGAGTTCTCCTGGCTCCCTCCGAAGATTTACTCTACATATAACGGCCTCCAATCTAAACTGTTTGCTTACACCCGAGACAAATCTATTTCCCTTCCCGTGCTCTTTCTCCGAGCGCTTGGATTCAGATCTTCTTAGCTGACCTAATTCATGAAGATTCCAAAAGCTATGATTCGCTTATACTTGTTTTTTTGTTTTTTTTTGTACAATTTTATTTATTTATGTTTCCCTAACCATATCTTACATAATTTATTTTAATGGATCTAAATTTACTTTAGTCATAATTTTCATTTTACTTCCCTTATTACCTGTGGGAGTAAAGGTGTATTGCATGCTTCTATAGGTTTTCTTTAACGCCCTGAAATATTTATATTTTCAAATTTTAGAGCATTATAAAATATGTTTCAAAGAAATGTCGGTTTCGTGGCCACCGATTTTTTCTTACTGAGGGAGGAATAGAGGGAGGAAGTGAGAGAATAATTAGATGATTTTAGTTGGGGTTCGATCAAGATAGATAAAAATTTAAAAAAATACAAATTTAAAGAAAAGTATTTTTTAAAAGATTATCTGCCAATGTTTCGACTCACATTGTAAGCCATCTTCAGGGCTATCATGAAGACGGGAGAGGACGTCCTGTCCCTAAGTTCACATTTCCATGACTGAAGAGAGAGAATGTTGTTATATTGTTCTTCCTATCCCTGTCTCTCTATTTCAATAATTGAAGAACCGTTTCTATATTTTAAAAATTGCTCTACAAAATGACGTTAATCTGTTTTGTTTTTTTTCTTGTGTGTTTGTGTTTGAAGATAAAACATAATTCTACAGGTTAGACTATTAGAGCTACCGTGTTGGTAGTGCATTTCCTGCTTTTTACGAAGTCCTCTGGTTTTATATTTATTATTTAGAGTATAACGTGACAAATACTCCGAGTCCAAAATTAATCAGTATGGCAAATAATGTATAAAAGATGTCAAATAGGAATTTTTTTAAATTGATAGCTATTTTGTGCGATTTTTCTTATTACGTTTTTCAGGTCATCTTTCCATTAAACTATTATAAAGATAATAAAATGACACTCAAAGTGTGTTTTTATTTCTGTAGGAATTTAAAATTGTAAGTAAAATAATCGAGTTTTTACTATTCAAAACAACTTTGTTCTAACTTGACATCTTAAACCTCCCTGAGAAACAACTTTGAAAACCTTAAATGAAATGTAAATTTGTATTTATTTGTTTATTCCTATATGGATCTTTCGCACGGTAAGAAACAGCCATAGCTAGTGTTCAGTAGACCACCGAAGAAGCACTCAACTGGAGTGGAGGGCACAACATGCCGCCTTGCGAGCCTCCCTTTCAATTCGCCCTGCTCATCCCTTCAAAGCAAGTTTTTTTTTTTTTTGTTTTTTTTTTACATGTTTTGTGCAGAGAAGTTTTGACTTTTGCCCCCTGTCGGCCTTTTGCCTTTATCACTGAAGTCTCCCTTGTGACTCATGAGGTTGTTGAACTAATCACTAAGATAGCCCTTAATATATTTCAAATCATGCCCATCAATATTTTATTCGTTTAGTGAGTAAATTAGGATTCAATTTTTAGGAAATTAATTTTTGTGGGTCAAAACTTTCTGAAGAAAAAAACGAGAGGCTAATTCTGATCACCGAAACGAGAGAGTACACGACCTGGAAATGTCATATGCAATAAGTGAATTGATTCAAGGGCTGTGTGGCAAACACATTTGCCCCATGTGTTATTTAATAAATAATTCTATCCTATATTCTTTATAATTCAATAAAGAATAATAATAAGAATTCTAAAAAAAACTATGTTTTCTATGAAATTCAAATCTTGCGTTAATTTTGGGACACCCCATATTTATATCGACTCATTTACTTGGGTGTAAAAAAAAAAAAATATGACAATCTCACCCCCAAGGCTCGCAGGCTGAATAATAATTTCATATTTATGATTTATATGATGTTGTATTAATTTTAATTTTACTGTATAAAATTCAAGTTAAATTATATTAAAAAGTATAATTTTACACACTGCAGTAGAATTTCTTATACTAGATGAAAAATATTATGAGTTTGTAAGTTGGCATTTGTTACCGATACTTTAGAATTACTTTTTGTAGT
The DNA here is from genome assembly GCA_000696205.2 of Oncopeltus fasciatus. Classification (NCBI taxonomy): domain Eukaryota; kingdom Metazoa; phylum Arthropoda; class Insecta; order Hemiptera; family Lygaeidae; genus Oncopeltus; species Oncopeltus fasciatus. Next base: position 152,918 of record KZ807002.1, read on the forward strand.
TATATTTTATTTTTTAATAACAAAGAGTTATAATTACTTTACTATATGTCTGTATAATATTCTTTTATAATTAATGAGTTACTTTTTACTANTACTAAAGTTGAATAAAACTAAACTTTAATTACTTCTTTGAAAAACTATTTACTTAAAATTTAATAATAGGTTATTCATTATTTAAAAATGTTTTAAAATCAAAAACTATGAAGAATTAAATGTGTATTTGAGCTTAGGCCCCTGAATTACGGGTAGAATTGTAACCATTATAATATTGACTTATTTTCCACTCCGTTTGGAGCGATATTTTACATTATTTAAAAGAATTGCAGTGTGTCCACCGTAGGTCCTTAATTGTTCTGTAATATACGGACAACATTTAGTAATTTCATGTAACAACAGAACTTATGCATTATTTAGAATCGATGCAATTAATTTAATAAGATATAATACAACAGGTGAGAATTAACCAGCAAGCTTTAATGAAGAATGATAAGAGTATAATTTATTACCTATTAAAACACGTAAAAAAGAAACAGAATGTTAACAAAAAGAAAAAGGCCTACAAAAAGTCTTCAAAGGGCTAACAAAGGTCTTTTGAGTAGCTTCCAAACAACGTAGTTAAAAAAAAGCAAACAACTGAAGAGAGCATAAACATTTTTATTAACGCAAATAAATATTTTACGTCCACACCTCATGGGTGGGCAAAACAAACATTTCGGCGCCTGCGTGTTATTACCTTGCTATAAATAAATACTGCCGCTTAATAGCTCTCTTAATTATGTCCATTTATTTCGCACAAATGATGTCTTCCATTATTTGTATAACATTAAGATGACCTGATCTATGGTCTCTAGACTAAATCGAATAATAAGTTGAAAAACTTTGAGAATTCGTAAAATGATAATAAACCATGTTCTATATCCATTGAGATGGATAAGAGATGAGGAGTGAAAATTGAGTAAAAATGTGGCTTAGTAAAAATTAAGGTAAGCACGAAAAAAAAATTCCGAAAACTATCAGAACAAACTTCATTTAACAGTTATACATTTTATTTGCAAAAATATTCGAATACGAATTAAATAGCAAAAGAAAAATGTCCATGTGAAATCCACATAGTGAAAATTGAGGTAGAAAATTTCAGGTTTCATCTAATTAGACGAGAACAATAAGAATATAAATGGCTATTACTTTGTAGTTGTAACGTTCCAGCTACAGCCATTTTAAAATTTTAACTCCTTTTAGTTGATTTTTCAAGCCCATTTGATATGGTCACACACAAGACACAAGATCTGATAAATGTTAAAGATAATACAAATATTAGCAGAAATTGATCAAAATATCACAAAGCCCAAGTAAATAGTTATGATCAATTTTAAAATTTTAACACTTAATTTAACCCCTTATAGTTTTTAATCAAACTCATATGAAGGCAGGTAGTTATTGTATAATATCCTAAAATACTGAAATTTCATCAAAATCAATCCAGCCTTTTCCTATAATTTGGTGTATGGTGATCGACTGACAATTTTCTTTTTAAACTTTATTCTTTTAAATATTAGCCTTTGTAAATATAAAAATCAAAATCATGACTCCATTTACCTAATATAATTGTATGCTAAGGGAGAAAGGTTATGTAACATTTAGGAAATCAATTATAATAAATTTTATAATTATGAAAAAATGAGCAAATAAGAGCTGGAAAAATACAGGAATAATATATCTTGTCATTCTATTGAGCTGAATAACCATTACAACTATTTCACATGTAAATAAAAATAAATTAATGCAATTGAGAAAAAATTAGTTTGACAAGAAGCAGATCTTCCTTTTGAATAAGTGAAATTGGCTCCTTAAATCGATTGGTTGAATCGGAATACGATGCTTCTAAAAAAATACGAGAAATATCTGGATTTGTTCCCACTAATTGTTGGGGGGGAACTTCAAAGTTTACTTCTCTAACAGTTGTCTACTTTCTATAGTTAGCCCGTTTACTGTCGCCTAGGGAATACTCCAAGGTGAAGGCCTGGGTCCACTTAGCTGTTTAGTATACACCACTAGCTGAGGAGCTCTTAACTTCTTATAACTTACTGCCCCATATAAATTTGGACTCAACTATATTTAAATATGAATTTTATTTTTATTTTCTTCCCTGGCTGCTGGCTTCCAAAGGGGTAGAGGAAACAAGCAGGCAGGGAGGGATAGTTGAAACACCTCTGGGATTTGTGATGGCTCTGGATCCACTGGTTTCTCATTAGATATTCCGAGGTGTCCGATGACAAACTGTTCGTAAAAAACTTTAACACGATCCCTGCTCGTGTTTACTGACCACTCGAACTGATTTATCAGCTGTGATAACTTCAGCTGTCACGGTTCAAAACGAGATTGTTGCCGGAGATCAGGTGTAAAGCTGAGGGTTACGTTCACTGTTACGAAGATTCTCTGCCACCATACTGAGATCAAGTCACCTACATTTTTTTAGTTCATTTTCTTTCAAAATAAACTATCGGAATTTATTTATTTAAACATAATTATAACTCACTCTAAAATTTTGAATTTTGCGTCCTAGGAGACCCAGAAACCGAAAATCGTAAATCGATAAATCCAAACTATTACTCATTTTGCAGTGTAGACATTTCTATTGTCTCTTGAACTGATTTTATGAAACTTTAATCATGTCTAAGTAATTGAGTTAAATACTGCGAGATTAATTTCATATGAACATGACCATTTATAACTCTGAGGCGATTATAATTACCGACTTCAAGATTTTCAAATTCATACCATTCCAATAAGTACCTATTTCCTCCAATTTTAGAAAGTAACCATATTATTTGTATAATTTATTTAAATTAAGTGTTAAGTGTTCCATACAACCACTTAGGTTCGTGGAGGGAGAGGTTATTCTAAACATCCATAGCTCAGTACAAGCTTTCATTTATCGATAAAAGTTTGCCCAGGGAGGGTTTGAACCCACAGCGTCAGAATTGCGAGACCCTAATGAGACACAGAAGGACAAATTTTGAGAAGAATGAGCATTAATCAATTAAATTATTAAATGATCTTCTGTATTTAGATTTACACTAAAGAGTTTGATTATTCGAACATAAAATAAATTTTAAATAATCTGAGGGGAATTATTGAGGCTAAATAAAAGTCTCCGGGGCGAAATTTTACAAAAAACACTTTTAAGTCATTTCTAGTAGTTGTTAATCATTTTTAGTCATGTGGCTCAATAGGTCTTAACTTTGTGGCTTTACTTCACTTTATTTCTCTTATAGTAGGAAAGCACAATGAATATTATTTTAATAGGAACGCACAAGTAATATAGTCCACAGATATTTTAGCGAATTCCGGAAGTATATAGTTAACAAGAATGTTAGATACTTCCTATTTGACACCAAAAATTATAGACACAAATATTTTTTATATATATGCTGACCATGTTACTGAGAATTTCTCTGGGTTTACGTATCTCTTGTGTGGTACACATTTTTAAACAATATCTATAGTAGTTTTTTCATGTGGTTTCTTTTACAGTATGATCATAATCATTTTTTAATCATAGCGTAGAAGTAAAAAACATAGTATCTTAACAGTATTCTTTACGTAATTGGAAAAGTTACAGTTGGAATCCCGAACAAGTCAGGAACAGCTCATGCGCAATATTCCATAAACCAGACCAAAACCTGTTTAGAAAGTATCGTCGGTACAAACACAATTTACCATATTTTCTTCGGGCAAGGAGCACGTCACTCACCCATGATAAATCCCCAGCAATGGTACTCTAAGGGAGTCTCGTCTGGTCTCTGCCAGACCAGTGAATGCCAGTGAGTACTTCGTCCGTACGATCGACGTAGCTCCTACTCAACCGTTATAATTCAGCTGATGAACAATCGATTCAGTAATGTTACCATTATTTCTGCATCTATGGTAAACTATGTTAGTGACGGAAAGAAAATTTAAATTAAAATTTTTTTATTGAAATTGAGATAGGGATTGCTTGAATACACATATTTATTTACTTGCCGAATTCATGCAGTGTTATTGAAAGAAATCCCTTATCACTAATGCTGTTAGGGACAACAAACATAATCAAAATTTATACGTACAATGATGACGATGAAAAACTTTTTTTTTAATTATGTTAACTTATTTGACTGGTAAATTTTTTTATTGATACTAATAATAAATGGTTTGGAATTCTGTCATGTTTTTATTTATTTATTTATTTTTTCTTCTTTTAGTATAATATTCAGCAAATATTTCATCCGAGCGCCCGCTCACTTGACTATAGGCATACATCCTTGTAGTTTTGGGTTAGTATCAACAACCAGGCGAATTATTCTTAACGAAGGACACCAGAACATGACAATCGACCTTCGGTTTAAGTAAAATGTTGCTGCCAAGTCAGGATACTCAGGACACTGTACCCACTTTTGCAGTTCATTATATTTTTTTGTTAAGTGTCTCTTCGGTAGGATTAAGTGGATAAACTGCGCCAGGTGAAGCGTCAATTAGAAATTCAAATCCCAGGATGCAGGAAAATGTTCTCGGCCCGCCTCGTTATTTTGGCGGACATTGCTCGCACTAGACTCGCCCTGTAAATCAAGCTCCCAGCAGTACGTTTGTCGTTAAGTTCTTCAAGCTCGATCCCCGGGGTCGGACCTTGGCCCTCAGTTCCGGTTGGTGGTCTTCACCGATGATGTTGCTGACTATTCATGAGATGACATCCTTACAGCTCGTGTTAAGTTTCTCATTCGAATAATGTCTGTTAGATGGGACACCGGAGATCTTTCAGAATTTGGTCACCAGAACAACCTTGAAAGACCAAGGAAAAGGATACTGTTCACTTGATTTGTTTGCAGTAAGTTCGCCAGTGGGTAGTTCTTTAATGCTCTGTGACCATGTCCTGACCTCATGTCCTTATCCATGTTCTCTCACCATTCCCAGACGGCATATTCTTCTTTCGTTACCTTGATTTCGCTTTTTTCTTCATTTATATTCTGTAGTCGATTCCTTGAAGAAATGCCCACTACTTGATTCAATTATAATTTGAATATCCTGAGCACTTTAACATTTCTTTTAAAATTGTTTTCTTTGTATAACTTTCTCTACTGTCTGCAATAAAGGAAATTTGGTTAACAATAAGTCTTTAAAATATAAAAATGACATTCTGTAGCATGTCATATACAAATAATGACATTTCTTTAAAAATACTCAATGGTCATGAGTTTAATGAGATTTAAACGTTACTTACCTCTTAATGTGACTACTTCATTTCATCATTTGTTCACTATATTTGATGGCTTGATAATTATGTCAATCACTGTTTGTTGTAATTGTAACTTCCGATATGACTGTCCATCCTCGAGAGTCCGTTACTTTGTGACTGTTTAACAGTAGCTGGGCAGATTTCCCGTTTTATGTTAAAGACCTATCTATGTAGTCGGTCTCCATAGATAGGAGTAAAAGTAAAAATAAAGTTCTCTGAAAATGATGCTAGAGCAGAATGGAAAGGAAAGCTCATATCATTTATAATTATATATTAAATATTTCTTAGCAGATAAATGGAAGAGGGACTGGGGCATATCTTTCAAACGCTTAACAGGGTTTTTTTGTAAAAAAAAGTTATTGGATCTTATTGTTTAAGAAACTACATTATACACCAATTCAGTTTTATACATTTTGCCATGACACTAAAATAACGTAGATATAAGATTAGTTGTATAACGATTAAATTTACCCTCCTCCTTCACTGACAGCCTATCTCTATCAGTTACCTTCTTATATACCAATGCGTATTACGTATGAATAATATTAAACATAACTTACAAAAATTATATTTGACGCCTATCGTGTATTCTTTGTAACTAGCGACAACCAACTTTGGATGATTTTTAATTGTCAATTATTAGCGAATTACCATGAATATCAACTGTAATAAGATCACCTGCTAGTTGAAATTCCGCCACTCAAGTGCTAAATAAACTCCTCTGCATCGGGTTTAAAGAATAGTTTTGTTTGAATTTTTCATGCCTTGTAAACCCCACTCTTTGATAATTCGATTTCCTTGTAATATAAAAGTATCATTTTTATAGTGTGACTTTTTTAATGAATGTTACAGAAGAAGAAAGATAAACAATACATTTCTAACTTTAGATCAATTTTGTTTCGTATTTTGTTATGAAAAAAATCATATCGAAGATTTTGGGTATGCCTTTTGAATTATTCCTCCATTCATTCGATTTCATTCTTTAATAATTAGCAAAACGAAACCCAAATAACGAATTAGTTAATACATAGTATATTTTAATTGAAGGTCCCGATCCGAATTAATATTGTTCAGTTTCTCCCTTTATATGTGTGTTTTGATAAATTATATATGAATTACATTTTTCTATTCGGTTGTTAAATAGCTTTTTCTTCGCGCTTATAATCACGAAGATATAAGGATTTTAAATTTTGTATTCTCCCTAAACATTCCTCCCTCCCCTATGAATGATTTTAGCCATTATTAAAAAGCTTTTTCGTTTCTTCTTTAAAAGCGAAATTCCAGATTACTTAGTGAAAAATTTAAACTGTTGCCTTTAGAGCGTTAAGGTACAACTCTCACACTTACATATAATTTATCTGTGTTATTGTATGTGTTTCTATTAGCGATTATCTATACAATGCAGTATATACTATAATAATAATACTTCACATAACCTCTTCACAATTAGTCCTTCTTCTTTCACCAATTAGCCCTCCTGACGTTAACCGCCTTCCTGATATCCTAGACTTCTTTTTATACAAAAACCTTACTCCTCTCCACCCTTTAGCTTCCACCCTTATGAACTTTCTTCTGGCTTCAGCCCAGTTATTTTAATGTTTTCTCTTAAACTTATTCCTTAAATAAATCTCCCTCATTATTAGTCCAGTCGATTGGAATCTATTTCTCTCGTGGATAAGTCACTTGGTCTCAGAATTACCCTAAAGACTTCCGATGAACTAGACAATGCTGTATCAACATCCTTCGACAATGCATATGGAAGGCTAATCTAAAACCCAAATTTACTAATTACTCATAAGAGTCTTGAAAACCACTCCCAGAAACGCTTAAAAACCCATTATAGCGAAACACAGTTCTATGGTATTGTTCCTGAAATAAAGCCTTGCTTTTTATTTCATTCCGAATCGTGAAACAATTAGGTGCTTTACAAAATGAGGTTTTTTTTTTTTATGCCTATCAGTCTATCCTCTCTGACAAATCCTTTTAGACTGCTATACTCGTAGAATCCTTAAGTCCCCTGTACCTTGTATATGCCCTGTCAATGGAGACAGGAGTTTCTAGATGTGTCATTGCCTATGTCCTTACCACTTAAGGCAGTCAAGTATATTATCTCTTACATGTCTAAGCGCAAAGCATCCAGATACGAATGAATCACTGGTCAAATACTCCCCAATCTCTCCACGAAGACAATTATATTCCTATATTCTTATATATATATATA